>OZ023267.1:77916981-78124481 GCA_964006375.1 Tillus elongatus
AATCCATATCACTAAATATACATACATATATACATATATATATACACACATATCACATACAATGTCATGGTCCATAAAATGCAATTTTGAAATTTTTTCTTAACTATAAGCCTGGTGCAAATACATACGCACATAATGACTACATATGAGACACACATATATACACCACGTGTAAGTATCATTAACTAGAGTCTTTACAAAGTTCTTTGAAAAATACAGGCTCAAGGTTTCTGAAAAATTAAGTCCTTGGTTGTCGAGTTTGCAAATTATTTCACCAATACACCATCTATTTTTGAAACGAAAACTAGGCGGTTTTTCCCCATAAACCATGCATATTCGTTAAAAATGTGGGCCTTTAGCTTCTTTATGTAGGTTTCTTTAAATGCATGTTTTATCTGGTTCTTGAAGAAATTGATCAGGTTGCTGTATATTGTTGATTTGGCTAGGTTTACCATAAAGTTTGCGAGTTCTTGTTTTTCAGTAGATTCCACAAAACCACAGACTATTTCTTCATTTCTTATAGTATTGCGTAGGAGAATTTTTTTCAAAATTACTTTTACAAACTGCCATAATTCTAAACTTTCTGGGCATATCATCAACAAATGCCATGAAGTTCCTTGGACATTCGTACAGAATGGACATGAGTCGGTGTTTCTAATTCCTGCTCTGTTTAAGAATATGGCGTCTGCCAGGCGGTTTTTTGCGAAGCGCCATGATATCTCTGATACGTGACCTGGTGTAAGTTTATTGAAATACGTTGACCAGTTAATTATCCCATCTGTCCATTCACACTGCATTATTTCGTTTGAGTCCATTTTAAATGTTTTCATTGTAAATAGCTTCTGTAAATATTTTCTTGATTGTTTTGAGATGTTTCTTTCATAACCAGATTCATCCTTGAAATGCAGGCTGAACGAATGGTTGGTACCTGAGGACATACCGCCTATTTGAAAGTGCTTTTTAATTCTGCAAAAATGTCCCATAATTTCTTCTTTTATACGTGATGGATGTATACAACCTAAAATGGTGGATAATTTTTGCGCAGAAATCCATTGGTTATCTTGGATTAGATGTGAAAGATTAGTAATTCCTTTCTCACACCATTTAGAACTGAATAATGGCGGCACAAAACGGATGAATAACCTAGAATTGACCGTGGGTATATCTTTCAGGTCCTCAATTGTCTTCGGAAAATCGGGTATATAAATATTCTGCAGATCACAGGCTTCCTTCATCGATAAAATGAACTGGGAGACTGATATCGTGTACTGCTTACTATCTTCTAAGAAAAAATACTGCCAGGATACACCCAGTGTATTAGACTTTCTAATGAAGTACTCCATAAAAGCTTTCCATTTGGGGTTACCTAAAGTATGTTCTATAAATCGATTGAGGAGGTGCAGTCGAAACGTCTTAATTTTTGATTCTATATGTACCAACCCCATACCTCCAGATTTAATTGGGAGATAAAGGTCTTTTTCAGTAACCCAATGTTTTCCTGTCCACATAAAATCCACGAATTTTTTCTGAATGTGACCAATTTGTTGGCTTGTAATAGGTAGAACTTGCATCACATGCCATAGCTTTGGTGCTATATACTGGTTCACGACTATTTTTCTCCCTTTCAGGGAGAGTGATGCTCTCTTTGTTGACCATTTCTGGAGCGATGAATCTACTTTCTGCAATAGTTTTGAATAAGCATAATTCGCATCATCCGACATGTTGTCAGAAAACCTTATTCCAAGCACATTTATACCTTCTGTGGTCCAAGAAATATCTAAAGGTCTATCTGTTCTATTTTTCCACCCTCCAACCCAATATCCTCTAGACTTGTTTTCATTCAGCTCAGCACCAGATTGCTTTGAATAATCATGGTATAGATTCTTGAATATTTGGAAATCTTTGTTTGCTGTTATGAAAATAGATATATCGTCAGCGTATGCAGAGATCACTAAAGCGACCTTCTTTGTAGGGAGAAGTAAACCATCCATTTGTCTTCTACAAAGAGAAAGAAAGGGTTCGATGGATATAGTGTATAGAGGTCCAGACATCGGACATCCCTGGCGTATCCTTTGTTTAATAGGAATTTGTTTTGTAAGATTATTACCTACTTTTATATGGCTGCTGGCGTTTCTATACAATGTTTTTACAGCATTTATAAAGAAATCACCAAAATTCATCATTTTCATAACATGAAATAAGTAACTGTGACTAACCTTATCAAAGGCTGATTTTTGGTCCAGATTCAAAATGGCAAGTGAGACATTTTCCTGACTTGCGTACTGAATCACGTCTCTGTGAAGATGTAAGCTATCAAATATAGTCCGAAACGGTACAGAATAACTTTGGTCTGCATCAATGATACTACCTAAGACAGATGACATTCTAGACGAAAGCGCTCTTGCTATTATTTTATAATCGGTTGTTGAAATTGATACTGGGCGCCAGTTTTCTAGTTCCAATAGATTTCCTTTCTTGGGTAGTAAGGTAAGGATCGTTTTTGATGCTGACGAAGGAAGCTCTTGTGTTTCAATTACTTCATTAACTACATCCGCAAATGTATTTTTCAAATCATCCCAAAAGCAAACATAGAATTCAGTTGTAAGTCCATCTATTCCTGGAGATTTACCTTTGCTTAAAGACTTGAGAGCATTAGTTAGTTCTTGTAAACTGAGTGCTCCTTCCAAACTTTCTCTTTCGCTGTCACATAGTTTTTTTAGATTTTTGTACACTTGGCTGTTTTGCATAATTTTGCTTTCCTTCTCTTTGGCGTACTTTTTTGAAAAGTGGCTGACTAATTTAGAACATAATTTCAAATTATCTGTTTCTATATGTCCATCTATGTATAGGGCACTCAATGGCTTAAATGCGCTAGCATGAGTACTTTTGTCGATTGTTGGGCGGTCCTTATTTAAAAGACTCTCACATCTGGATTTTATGAGACTTCTTTCGCTTGATCTTTTATAAGCATCTTTGGTATCATGCTGGATTCTAAACACTTCATTTGCATAGTCGGCTGATGCTATTGGATATTCTATTGTTTGATCCAATTGAGACTGAAAACATTTCCACTCCATTTTTCTTATTTGTCTTTTTTGCCTTACAAACAAAATAGTAATATCTTTGACTTTTCTTTTAAAACGTTCCCACCATTCTCTTAGGTTTGTATTTGATGGTCTTTTTTGTGTTTCAAAAACTATGTATTCTTTCATACATTCGATGTATTGTTTGTCTTCAAGAAGGAAGTTGTCAAATTTCCAATATGGCGGTATATTTATTTGTTTTTGATTAGATCTGAAGACAACGGATAATGCGAGATGGTCTGAGAAAGACACATCTAAGTGAGCTTTTTCAAGTTTAGACAACACGTTCTCACTACAATAGATCCTGTCAATTCGTGAAGCAGAATGGGGTACATTTTGTGAAATATAAGTATAACCTCCTTTTTCCTTGTGAAAGAAGCGCCAGCAGTCGTGCAAATTGGATCTTTGAGTAATGTTTGCCACTGATCTGGATATGGATATATGTCTCTCTGTAGAAAGGTGTCTGTCTAAAGAGGGATCAGTTGTTGAATTAAAATCTCCGGCAACTACCGCGTTAATGGCTTTAAAGTCACAGTTATTTAATCTTACCTCCAGGGCAGAAACTACTTCGCCAGCAACGTCCGTATCTCTGGGTATATATACTGCAAATATCTTCCATTTTTCTTTTCCTATTACTAAACTTATTTCTTGTAAATAAGATGGGTATAGTACGTCATGCTGTAAAATTTTAATGTTGTTACTTTTCCTTACTGCTACTAGAGTTCCTGAGTATTCAGATGAATGAGCATTTACTAAAAAATTATACTGCAAGCAATTAAGGTTTTCAGGGATTGCATCAATATTTGTTTCCTGTAGAATTAAGATATCTGGTTGATTATTTGATATAAATTGTTCCAAATTTGACCATTTGAATTGACTTCGGATGCTTTTAACATTCAATGTGGTGATTTTTATTCCGCTATGCTTATCCATTACAGATTTTTTTATTTTGTTTATGATTAGTTTGTTTGAGAGAGGGTGACACTACTCAGACTTTCTTCTGATGAAGATCTATTTAGAGAGGACTGCGAGGACCTTAAAGAGGAGTTTTGTGAAGGGTCAAGTTTGTATTCGCTACTCCTGTATGCTTTATTTAGTGATGATAGCAATCTTTTGCACCTTTCTTTAGTTGCTCGCAAAGGTAAGTAGGGTGTTACATTTTTAATAAGTTCAATCAACTCAGGGATTTCTGTTGTGTATTTTTGTGCTACTTCTAGTGGACTATCGTTTCCTTTTACATTTTTAAGAAATTCAGTGAAATTGATATAGTCAAGTATTTGGTTTTTATTCGTGTCCCAAAATTTTTCCAAACCTTCATATTCATCATTATTCACATCTAGTTTAATTCTCTTTTTCCTTTTTTTCGAACTAGTGCTTTCAGGCGCCCTAAAGTTTTCTGGTATATTTCTTTCTTGTTCCTTTTCTGCCTGTATAGTCGAGGTCTCTTCCATTCTTTCTTCTACTTGTTTTGATGATGATGCTGTTGTTTCTGTGTTAGCATGTGCCCCTTTATTATTTTCTATTGATTCTTCATTTGGTATAATATTTTGTACGTCTTCGTCTGGTACTCTGCATTTCTCAGCTATGTGACCCAGTTGTTTGCATTTATAACATCTCATGCTATCATTAGACAAAAATATACGATATTCCTCATCTTCGTAATTGATGAGAAGAGACGACGGCATACTTTCCTGACTGTCAGTTGCAATGTAGACCTGCCTACGAAAGCTCAAAACGTGTTTATATCTGTCTAACCCTATTCCAGCTCCTATGGAGGAGATTGGAGAGACTATCTTTAGATTTATATCCTTAATAGCTTCTTCTATTATGTGATGTGGAATACATGGTGGTACGTTTGATATGATTATACGATTTGCTGGCATTATTAATCTTCTAGCAGGCACATACATATCTTTTATATTTACACCGCCTTCGGTGTCTACAAAGTTTTCGACTAACTGTTTGCTGGTTAGGTAAATGCACACACGATTGTTTGACATTCTTGAAGCATAAAGAATATTTTGAGGACCAAGTTTGTCGCCAGTTGCTATGACATAATCTTTAACCTGGAGTCCATCTATGACTGGGTATATGATAGCCTGGTCTTTTTTTGGAAAAGCGGATGCCTTCACTATGTTGGAGAAAGACATCGGTTTAGTTGTGTTCGCAGCTTTCATTGCCATATTGTTCGAAATTTCTTGACTGTTACTTTCGTTTATACTTTTTGAGCAGCCCCTGTAGTCAGAAACTGCTTCGTTTGTTTCAGTGATATTTCCTTCATTCATATCGACTTAATATTTAACTAAATCGACAAATTGGAACTTTAATGTGAATTCCATTCCTGCTGTGGAGATATATGCAGATAGTAATTGACCAGTAAGATAAGATACTATATTAATAATATACTTAATTCTCACGTAGGCAATTTATGCCAGCCGCAGCTGACACAATAATATCCTCAATATCTCTGCCGAATTGTTATCAAAATATGTCAGATTCACTTACAACTTTAGACAGAGAGGTCCAAATATGACTGTCCAAAATATACAGTTCTAATCACTTCCTTTACCACTTTTTTCACTACATCAAACACCCGGCACAAAAACGCGTCTACCGCGATCGAAATACTGTGTGTGTGTGTGTGTGTGTGTGTGTGTGTGTGTGTGTGTGTGTGTGTGTGTGTGTGTGTGTGTGTGTGTGTGTGTGTGTGTGTGTGTGTGTGTGTGTGTGTGTGTGTGTGTGTGTGTGTGTGTGTGTGTGTGTGTGTGTGTGTGTGTGTGTGTGTGTGTGTGTGTGTGTGTGTGTGTGTGTGTGTGTGTGTGTGTGTGTGTGTGTGTGTGTGTGTGTGTGTGTGTGTGTGTGTGTGTGTGTGTGTGTGTGTGTGTGTGTGTGTGTGTGTGTGTGTGTGTGTGTGTGTGTGTGTGTGTGTGTGTGTGTGTGTGTGTGTGTGTGTGTGTGTGTGTGTGTGTGTGTGTGTGTGTGTGTGTGTGTGTGTGTGTGTGTGTGTGTGTGTGTGTGTGTGTGTGTGTGTGTGTGTGTGTGTGTGTGTATATATATATGTGTATATATATATGTGTGTGTGTGTGTGTGTGTGTGTGTGTGTGTGTGTGTGTGTGTGTGTGTGTGTGTGTGTGTGTGTGTGTGTGTGTGTGTGTGTGTGTAATAATTCCTCTCCTTGCATGTATTGGTGAAAATATTTACAATTGTGGCACTAAGAACCTCCGCTTGGTTGCTTGGTAATATATATAATATAACGACCTTCGATTGAAAAAATCTACAACAATATTGAAAATAACTGCTAAAGCAGCATTTAGTTAATTTAGTTTCCCCTAGTAAAAAATCGCAGTTAGTTTGTTCACAACTGTTCTTTAAATTGCTCTTCTAGTAATTACTGAGGTGCATCTTTTTGTAAAGGTGAAAAGCATGAATTCGCAAATGATAGCAATTATGGGAATGTCGTTAAGAGTTAGTGTAAATTCGACTTGAGAGTTGTGCATAACGAGGGTGTAATAACAGACCGCTAAGCATCAGAACGAGCGCCGTTTGGAGGGCTGGAGCACGTGCTGCTTAAAACTTTCTGTGCAGAAGTCAAGAGTCACTGTACCAACTGGCAGCAACCAACGTTCTGACCAGCACTTATGCGGCACTGCCCTAAACGTGATAATAATGATAAATATGATTTCACTTCAGATACAGAACACTCTTCCAGCACACTGCAATTCGCAAAACACGTCTCTAGCATTTGTCAGGAGTCTTGAACATAAATTAATTCACAAACAATGTTACCTTGTTCACATCTTGAATACGACTGTAATGATTATTCAACGTTAAATTATTATATGCCCTCGTAAAAGATGCTGTGTCTGCAACAGCGACCTTGTTACATTTAATAAATTTTCACTGCACTAGGTCCTTACATTTTCTGCATTTCAAGTATAATTTCTAACGTTCGTGTTACATGAATGACTGTTATTTTTGTAGAATATCATTTTGTTCGAGGAAACGCACAAGGCTGACAAGATAATGAAACCCACTTTAAAGTTAAGCGCTGCAATCAAAACTGTACATTATAACCTGAGAAAAGTAAATGCTGATTGACAAACTAAGATTTAAAAAATGTCTGGAATAGAGGCGTTATGGTATCGAGATTTCATAAAAATAAATAATTCTTATCAAATTTTAATCGAGAAATAATAAAATTAAATGAACCTTATTTTTTTATAGCTACGCTCTATCTCTTGTACCCTCGTTTAGCCTAACAAAAGCGTAACAGAAACTAAATGTTTAACTCTCCTGTTTATAAAGTGAGAAGCTTAAGTAATTGCCCAAAAGAAGCATGACATGTTCGCAAAAAAGGTAGTCTGAGTGGGCTGGACAACGAACTTATCCAAGCTTCTACCAAAAGGAAGACATTGAACAAATTTGATCCCTAAATAAAAGGCATTTTAATAAATAATATGGTTGTTATAATATAAACTTATGTACCAAATTATAATTTGTTTTTCCGGAAAAACTCGTTCAAATTTCCTGATCAACGAACTCCTTCAAGCTATTTACATAAAGTATATAAAAAATAAAATTGAAGTGACCCAAGATATGGGTTCTGCGACCTTTAGTTGGAGCTCGCTTGAAGCAGTTTTTCTAAAGTCCTGATCTCCCCAAATGCAAAATTTGTTGTAGGATACTTTATACTTTGAAAAAATATATCTGCAAAAATTTGCTTAAACAAATTTCATAAAAAAAAGTTTTGTCCACAAAAATTCGCAGTATTTTTTTAAATTTACTAAAAAAGGTTTTTTTGCCATAATTCCCAATTTTCTTTCTTTACGAAAATTAATGCATTTTTTCCAAAAATATCACTAAACATTTTTGTTGTAAACTGTGTAAATTCGCTAAGAAAATGTTTTCCACGAAAATAAAATAAAATCTTTTGCACGAAAATTCGCTAAAATATGATCAACGATACTCCTAAAAGAGAATTCACTTAAAAGCATTAGTTCCACAAAAATCGGTTACAAGAAGTGATACAAAAAACTTGTTAATTTTTTTTTTACTAAAGTTAGGGAGAACAATATTTCTACAGCAAAATTCATTAAAAAGATTATTTTTCACGAATTTTGATTAAAAGATTATGTGGAAACCTCGCTAAATATTTTTACGCGCAAGTTACAAACATTCTTTTTTCAGAAAATGCACTAACTTTTTTTACGTTGTTCCACAAAATGTTCAAGGAAAATTTGAAAATCAATCAATATGATCTAAATATAAACGCATTTCCTGGGGCTTTAATGAGAAAATTGCCTTTTGCCTGACGATGCCGAAACTGGCAAAACCAATTGTAGCGAAGACGACAAGCATTTGCAAAGCCACAGAAAAACTCACGTCTGTATTCAGTATGTAATCGTTTTACCAAGTTAGAGCAACAACAACAATCTGATTTGTTATTAAAATTGTAAGTAAATTGTGTACATCTCGTAAGATAAGGCTAGATGCATTCTCACCATAACTGGAAACGGATACCGGTTTCGCTCTTATTAGAACTCGTCAGTGCACTATAATAATTACAGGAAAAATACACCTAAAGTAATTCTAATAAGGTAGCCAACTTGCAAAAACATTGTGAGATGTACGACGGGGTCGCCATCTCGGTTCGGAACCAGATAGTATGTTGTCACGACAGTTCTAATGAACACAAAATCTTATAAATAGAGACTGTGTACAACCACCCAACATTTTTTTTAAATTGTCAGCCATGGTCTTTTCTTCCCTAATACCGGTATAATGTATGTAATTAGTCTAGCGCACTGACGACCTCTAATAAGAAGGAAACCGTTATGCGTTGCTAATTATGGTGAAAATGCCTCTAGCCTTACATACTTTGTCCCGATATTAGGTAAGGAAGGGCCAAGGCTGACGATTTACAAAACTGTTGGTTCGTTGTACACAATCTCTATTTATAATATTTTGTGTTTATCAGAGCTGCCTAACAATATACTACCTGGTTCCGCTCCGAGATGGCGACCCTGTCGTATATCTCACTATGGTGTCGTAAGGTAGTTTTATCTCCCCCTCAGCGAATTTGTTCTAAGAAAATACATTAGTATAGGGAAAACTGGGGGAACGGTGCTCACTGGGTAATCATGCGCATAGTGCGGCACTTGCAGGCATCCTTTCCCATACACACATCTCGGAAACTTGTTATCAGTCTACCGACGCAAATGCTAGTGTCTGTTGTTGTCACGAGTAAAGTTAGTGACGATAATATTGCAGCTAGTGTTTATCTTCTTATTCACGTGTGCATGATTTAAGGCGGTCATTTTTATCAACTGATATAAGCAAATCAGCCTTTCAAATTGCATGATCTGAGCTATTGCTAGATGCTGTTATTTTTTAGTTAATTTGTCTGTTGGTTATAAAATCGGACATTTTAATTTCCTAATCACTGTGGGGTAATTGTACGCAAAAATGTGAACGATTACCCCGCATTCAAATTTACTTTAATTCCAACTAATTTCTTGTAAATAAAAAACTAGTTTATAAAAAAATTCTTATTTCAGATGCCACAACTGTACCTCTACGTGGAAAACACAAATCATCTCTTACTCTGACGATTTGGTACAAACTGCATTGAATGCAGCCAATTTACCTAACAGGAAAAAAGCATAGAATTGAAGAATATGAGAAACTGAAATTAAAAGACAAACCAGGAAACCATAAAAGAAAAATTGTAGAAAATTCCGCACTAGAGTTAATTAATAATGATATGATACCAAAAACGCAGAAGAAAATGCTTAGTTCACAATCCTTCCGAAGGCCATCTATATCTAAATCTTCTGAAAGTTACAACAGCGATGTTTGTGACGACAATGAACCCGATGATGTCAACCCCTATTATGTCCCTCAACATAATTCCCCGAAAATGCAAATAAAAGTGCGGTTTATGTGTAGAATAAGGAAATAATGAACTGTGGTACAGATGTGTATACTGTGGCTTAGGACCATACATAATGTACTGCTCTAGATTCTAGATTCTCTTGACCATCTTGTTTGCGATTTCTGTCAATTAAACTTTTTTTCCTATAAAATTTACATTGACCTTGTTATGGTCTCTATTTTTTTGGACCACTTTATTGTGAACACACACATTTTGTTTGATGTTTCCAATCTGTGTATTTTCAATTGATGTAGCGGACTACAAAACTCCTAGGATACACCAAAGTGCCTGTAGGTAGGTAGTTACATAACTGCGGTACATTTCCCGCCAATGCGCATTATTCTCCAAGCTATGCGTATCATTACCCCACTAGGTGGGGATATATGTGCTAATGGATTTTTTAGATTTTTGTAACTATATAGTTTTATAATTAGATTCTTGGTAAATGCAATATCACTAAATGCAAGTGGAATAACTGGGGCTTCTACTACCACTTCCAAAATTTTAGTAACATAATTGGTTTTATTTCTACAGTGCTCTTGCTTAGGTGCGTACCATTCCCCCACTTTCCCCTACTACCCAATATCAATTCCAAGAATACCTGCTTTCCTTCTTACCCCAAAATCTGACTCTTATAAAGATGAAGGAAGGCAACGATGGTAGACAAAGAAACTTTGTTAACGGGTATGGAAAGACGTACAGAGTAGGTTTCTGAAACCGTTTTCATGCGAAACCCTATCGCCAACACAGGAGCTAATACGCCGTTTAAAGAAAGCATTTATAAATAACGTAAATAAAAAAGGGATGAGGAAGTAGTTTACTATAGAAACATAATTTGTTAGAAGTTTGCTGAAGCCAGGAAAACGCAAGGAAGCCAAAGATGTAATGGAAGAAATTAATATAGATATACTTGACATGTTATAAATGTGGTGCAAAGAAGGGATATTTTAGCAGTGATAATGTCAGAATTGTATACATTGCACACGTTTGTAAAAAGTTTTTAAAGTAAATGTCCGTTTTTGAAACTGAGAGTTTGGTGTTGTGATTATACCATAGCATTATTTCTATTAAAAATACGTAAAGGTTCGTAGCTCTTCCGGTTTACCTGAAAATGACCACAACATTCTTATTTTAAATAGAACACCGAGCATATTATTACATTTTTTATTCAATGGCAAATTTCATGATAGTCTGTATCAGGTTTGCTGTATTTGCGTTCAGCTGGTTTTAAGCTGTAGCGATTTTTCTCAAATTTCGTTGGTTTGCTACATTACATTTAGCTGCCATTTTCGTACCTTCATATGTTAGTGAAAAGCTTATGTTTGGCAGTTCTGAACACAAACCTGAAGCTTCCAGAAAACATAAAAGGTTGCTAAATCTAAAAAAGTGTGTTGTTAACTAACCGTCAAAGTTAGCAAACTTCAGAGGTCTGAAAGTCATTTTTTCAATGAAACAGCTTATACATTTTCAGTATTTTCCTGTAATGAACCTTTGTATTCTTGTAGCCCTTGGCATTTTGTGTCTGTTTTCAATGGACAAATATTAACTGAGAAAATAAATTTATTTCTCACATTTGGTACACTTATATAGAGAAAGTAGGGGCCGTCTATCTTAAAAAAGAAATTTGATAAAACCCCTAAAGAACTTAGACAAGGCCCAACTATTGATGTAAACAAATTAAGGGCAGAATTTAAAAGAAATTGTAAAAATAAACAAGAACCTAAACAGTTTATTGCAAAATGTTAAAAATTACGAGCACAATGTGTTTATATTATAACGCTGGCATTTTAAACTAAAATTGAATACGCAGCTTAAAAGGCAATAGTCATTATTGTAAATTAAAGTCTCCATTAAATTTAGGCGGCGAAATTACTCGTATTACGTTACAGACTTTTAAGTCTATTCTACTACATAGTAGTTCATGAACGAGACTGAAAAATAATAATCAGAGTTTAAAAGCATGTGGTTCTAGAAGTTTAATGCGGTGCTTTAAAAAACCATATTAGGTTTAGTCAAAATATCAACGTGGCCTTTTACAAATAGCATTTGCGTCGGGATAAATTGAAGGATTCTAAAAAAAATGGTTTCGAATTTACGTTAAATTTTTTTTAGCAAATTTGGGAAAGCATAAAATTTTCGTGTAACATTACATAAGTCAATTTTTGTAAGAAAAATTGTGAAAATTATCATGGAAATATTTTAAGGTTCGTTGGTCAGGAAAATCTAACCAGTTGTTTCGGGAACATTTTAAATTTATTTTCAAAATGTTCTTGTTTTTTTAAAATATAGTTATTTTGGTGAAATATGACACTATAAAGGCTATACTGTTTACCAAAAAAACTACATATTTGCCACTAAAAACAATTTTATAAAAATTCACTCCATAACTCAATTGTGTCCAGAGTTTTTTACATCTTGTGATTCAAGCTAAATTCATAAAATCTGGAAAACATCTGTGTGGCCCTTATAACAGTGCAACTTTTGTCTGGTTTAACCAATTTTGTATTTCTCACAGTTTTGATGATCTCAAGGGTGTCAACATTTAAAGTCTTCCATACTCTAAGTGTATATATATATATATATATATATATATATATATATATATATATATATATATATATATATATATATATATATATATATATATATATATATATATATATATACGCCTTTCTAAGTTAAACTAGAAATATTGTGTAAGAGACTATTTGCAGAAAAGCTGGTGGTTGAAAAATATTCAGAACGTAAGAAATTTTACTAAATTAAGAATTGATAAGAATTGAACTGGCGTTTATTTAACGTTTTTGTATGTTTGGAGTTTTAATATTTTAAATTGTGCTGAAATGAATCACAAGCATAAACTTTTCAGGCTGTTCATCTATTGGAAGAGTTTATTAACCAGCTGAATAGACCAAAAAAGTCTGCACGCAGCAAGTCCGTTATGGAAGTGAATTTTCATAAAAATGTTTTTAATAGCAAATTCTTTTTAACGAAAGCGGGTATCAAATTTGGTTATCAGTATAACTTATGTTATAGTAGAAACAATAAACCATATTTTATCAACATAAGTTTATTGTCTGAAAATGTACAAAAAGTTTTCTTAAATAAACTTTAAATGTTCCCGAAAATACTGGTTTTCTAGCCAACGAACCTTAAGTTAATAGCAAATTGAGTTATTGAAATTTAAAGCATTTAATGAAAATTCGCTATCAAAAAGCACTTGCTGCGCCTCGAATTTATTTTCTCACAAATATATTATATTCAGATGAAAAATACAAAAATGCATAAGAGGTGTTCGAGTAAAAAAAAAAAGGGGGGGACGCAGCAAGTGCGTTATACTGGTTGGTTTTTATAAGAATTCTACAATATTAGTAAGATCTATTATTAAAACTAATTCTATAAATTTAAATGGACCTTGGAGATCGGTTTTAGAGTCAGAGTCCCAGTTAGCGATTATTTGAAGAAAAAATATATTTTATATGGAGCTAGAAAATTAAAATTTGGTCTTAGATATAATATTTTAATACTGCAAGTCCCTTGAAAAATTGGGTTACAAATTCCATTAAAGTTACAAAAGTTTTTCAGAAAAAAAATATTATTTAGAAAGGGAATGTACCTGCCAAATTATAAATATGGCAGGTATTTTTCCTTATTAGTGAATTTTCTTTAAAAAAATGCACTAATGAGGAGATCCCGACATTTGAATGTTGAAAAATTTTCTTCAAATGATATATATATATATATATATATATATATATATATATATATATATATATATATTTATATACATATATATATATATATATATATATATATATATATATATATATATATATATATATCACACCGATAACTCAAGAAATAATAGTCCGCTGTTGATCAAATTTGGCAAATACCTTCCTCTTACAAGTGGCTTGGATATAAGTTCGTTAGCCAGAAAAATCGGCCCAGGTTTTTCCGGAAATTTATGTGTTTTCTTTGGGAAAAAATGTATATCTCTGGAAATAACAAAGAGAGGGCAACCAAATTTGTTACGCTGGTTTCTGTCATAAAGAGTATCCTATGTACCAAAAATTCAGATGTCTATCTTAAAAGACAACAAAGTTAGAGGTAAATTAATTTTTAATTAATTAAATCTGATTCAAGAAAGTTAAAACGTAAAAATGATTGATCAGAACGTGAGTGAAAAATACTACAAGAAATGACTAACAAGCTCCTAGATGTGTCTAAGTGGTAATTTTTCTTGATTTCGTTAGAATGTAAGCAAAAAATCCATTGTAAATCAAAATGGTTTTATATAAATTGTAAAACCTTGAACAATAGGATATTCCTGTTAGTAAATGCATATAGTGCGTAGCTCATCGTATAATCGACTCCCAGATGACGAATTCTAATCCTGGTTAGTGGCTTTACTTTCATCAATTTTTTTTAAGTCTCATTTCTCTTTACAGTTATCTAATCTGATTGTTGTTATTCAGATTAACTTTTAGCGAGTTTTTGTAGAAAAAATAATTTGATAAAGAGAAGAAGGAAAGTTTTAAGTTCAATGTGAATAGCATATCTGGTTGTTTGTTCTTGCCCTTACTTAGTTAAACCGTTCCATATTTAATACAGTCTTAGACTTTTCCCGTTGCTTCACAAGTGCTTGTTTTAGGGAATTTTCTTTAAAAAAAATCACTAACGAGGAGATCCCGACTTTTAAATTTAGAAAAATGTTTTTAAATGAGCGCGAACTAGGCCCCCTAGAACCCATATACAGAGTCAGTTGCAATATATATATATATATATATATATATATATATATATATATATATATATATATATATATATATATATATATATATATACATATATATATTGTCACGAAGTGACGTAATTGTCATTAGATAATCTAATTAGTTAACAGGGGAATAGATCCATACCATCTGAATTTAATTTAATTTAATTTTGTTATTAAAACATTGGCAAATATTTGATAAAATATAGTTTCAAGAGCGCGTCGCCAGATCGGTGGAAAGGCAGGCATGGTATCGGGTTATGATCGCCCAAGCGGGTCTTTCGGTATGCGAAGCGATGAAAGCGGGGACGGATGGGCTGGTCCACTACATCAACCTGCGCGCACCTCGCAGCGCAGGAATGGAAAAATCGTCAGGACCGCAACGAGAGCTGGAGATCGGCTGTGACGCGCTCAACAATTGAGTTCTTTTACAGCGATCGCAGAGGCAGTCACGGAGAGTAAGCAGCCACCGTCCAGGTCTCGTCTATAATTTGTGTTTTTAGCTTTATGTACGTTGCATTGACAGCGAAATCAGCAGGCCGAACGCCCGAGGGTAGGAAGCAGCCACTTGTTAGGTACACCGGCTTGGAGGAGTTGACAGCGGTGATCAGCGACCAACGCCGTCTTCAGCGAGCCGCTCGTTGTCCGATTATTTTAGGTAGGTCGCTGTCTCTATAGTTGTACGGTAACTCTGGGCCTGTATGAAAGGGGTCTTCCACGGATCGGCGTCTCTCTCTGTCGACGGGCGCGCTTGGTGGCCTTCGCCAGAGGTGACGTTAAAGGTCCAGGTGTGGAAAAGATTTTGAATGTTGTTGTGTTTGTCAGTGGTTTTATTTCAGAGAGGCGGCCGCAACGGAGCTTTGCATAAATAAGTCCATCGTTCACTTCGGTCGGTGTCAGCGGAGCGACCTGGGGGAGCCGGGGCTCGCATTCCAAAGCTTCGGTCTTCCCGGGAGCGTGGGGGCACTAGCAAAGCGGCTGACTACAAGTTGATTTGACCCCGGTGGCGGTCTAGTCACGATCAAGTCACCCAAAGTGGTCTCCCGTGGAGCAGCCCCTACGGTTTCGGTGACCTACTGCAGTAACGGTACTTCGGGCTGCCATAGATTCCCAACAGTGCTGGACGTTCGGAGGGGGTACCGTTTTCGGTCTTCGTGGGAGAGCTTTCTTTTTTTCCGTCGGGAGGCGCAAAGGGTTGCGTTCCTGAGCTGGAGTCTTCCCGAGAGCGCGAGGGCACTAGCAAACCGGCTGACTACAAGTTGATTTGAACCCGGTGGGAGTCTAGTCACGATCAAGTCACCCAAGGTGGTCTCCCGTGGCGCAGCTCTCGTGGTCCTGTATCTAGACGACAGCTGGGATATTTCATGCTGCAGTAGGTCTCCACCATTCCTGGCGTTCGAAACTATCTGGCGATACCCGGTGTCCCGACCGCCCGAGCGACATTATTGGGAAAACCTTGCCGTTTTCAGTCTTCGTGGGAAAAGCTTTCTTTGTTTCCGTCGGGAGGCGCAAAGGGTTGCGTTCCTGAGCTGGAGTCTTCCCGAGAGCGCGAGGGCACTAGCAAAGCAGCTGACAACAAGTTGATTTGAACGCGGTGGCGGTCTAGTCACGATCAAGTCATCCAAAGTGGTCTCCCGTGGCGCAGCCCTCGTGGTCCTGGATCTGGACGACAGCTGGGATATTTCGGGCTGCAGTAGGTCTCCACCCTTATTGGCGATCAAAACAGTCTGGCGATACCCGGTGTCTCGACCGTCCTGAAGGCACTGTTTGGAGGCTTTGTTTTTTAACTTGATAGGGAGGACTTTCTTTATTTTGTCAAGAGGAAATTTTCACCTCCATTGGGAGACACTTACTCAGGTCGTAGAGGGTCTGTATGACTGCATCGCATGCTTGAGGGTCCGTAATTAAATAGTGATAGTAGAAATTAGAACAAGCCGTTAGCTGATCTTGATATTGCACCCAGTGTTGACTTTTAATTCGCATATTGCATGTCTGCTTGGGTCGACCACCCCGGTGCCTTGCTTTGGTGATCCCGGGACGCTTCTGCCCGCTTACAGGCTTAGAATTCACAACCCCTCTTCGTGATACCGCCCGTATGATTCGCGAATATTTCGGTTTCTGCCTCTGGTCTCTAATAAATTAATTTATTATCCAATAAGTTAGTTTAAACATGTGGCATTTCGGGAGAACCCCTCGTGTAAATACTTCTTTGTATATATTTTGTAGATTTCACCACTCCTACTTTTGTAAATAGATTATATGTTTTATACGGTGTTTCATTCAACGCTTCCCAACCAATCCACCCCAACCTAATACACAACATACTGATCTCTAATACACAGGCCATAATTAAGGAGTACTGGGGGACTTCGCCTGAGGACTTAGGTGAACCCTGTCTCCACTGAGGTTTACCCCGGGTTCGTGTAGCTATAAATAGCAACCGAGGACAGAGATATAGTCCTGAGGGAGCGCAGCGTCTTCCTTTAAACCCTCGCTGCTGGCGCCTGAGCAAATCCCGTAATAAAGCCGTATTGGTAAGGTTATCCCGTGGAAACCTCCCCATATTAGGGAAAGATAACCTTATCCCGATTTAACCCCTCACAAAAAAAAAATATATATATATATATATATATATATATATATATATATATATATATATATATATATATATTAAATGTTGACGATTACCCTAAGCGACTTGAATTTAAATTTTTAAAATTGTGGTGTGTATAATCGCCATAATAGGTATTAATATTTGGTTCGGCTTATTAGGTAAAAAACTGTTATTTTTATTTGTAGATTAGACAGTTAATTTTAAAAAATTTCAGGTAACTTCATTGTTGGTCCGTTCTTTTTAAAATAATTTAACTGCGGAAAGGTATCTTAATCTATTGAGAAACGACATCTTACCAACAATTAGAAGAGTTTATAATAATTTCGACAAAATTTGGTACCAACAAGACGGCTGTCCAGCGCACAATTCTAGGATCGTCAAAGAATTTTTGTACCAAAATTTTAATAATCGTGTCATTTATAACAACGGGCCAGTTCAGTGGTGTGCTCGAAGTACTGATATAACACCCATGGATTTTTATTTTTGGGGTACTCTGAAGAATTATGTGTATAAATTCGATCCACCGCCAAATATCAATGAATTACGAAACAGAGATACGGAAGCTATTAATCATATTAACCAAATACACCATCACCAGAGTTTGCAGGCAACGGTGGCCATATTTAACAATTTTCTATTTAGTGTATTGTTAAGTTTCTATTTTATTATTTGTTGAGTTCCGTTTCTAATTGTGTTGGGTTGTGGAGTTTAAGTTTCTATTTGTTATTGCCGGGTTTCCTTATTAAACTGTTTCACATAATGTTACCTTGTATAATTACCTAAATAAATATTGTAAATTAAATCACAATATTTTTTTATCGTGAAACATTACGGAAAATTATGTTAAAAGTAGAAGTCTCTTATTAGACTCAATGGCCTACTGCTTTTTGAACACTTTTTTTTCTGTCATTTGTTTTCTGGTATTGGATTTCGTAGCCTACTATCCTCAAAACGGTTTTTCTCAAAATTGTCAGTGCAATTACAAGATTTCTCAAGCATGTTGTACATCATTGGAAAGCTCTTTTCAGAGGCTATCACATGAGCAAAAAAAACAAAATCAAATATGGCTGCCATAATAAAAACAAACGTTAATACCTGTAGCTCAAAAACAAATGACAATCCAAAGTTTAGAACAGCACAAAAAGATTACTATGTAAAAAGTGTCCTGATAATGTGCAAGTCTTAAACATGTCAGATCAACGCTTACTTAGATATTGAAAAAAGAACAATCGACAAATTTTTTTTTTCAAAATAACTCGAAAACGAAAAGAGGCAGGGCAAAATACAAGTCATATTTCGAACGAGCATGAAATTCTACAAAACATTGCTAATTTCTCCCTATCTCTAATAATAACGGAGATAGCAATACATTCCCATCCAGTTTGAAACACACTGTATATATATATATATATATATATATATATATATATATATATATATATATATATATATATACATATATATATATATATATATATATATATATATATATATATATATATATATATATATATATATATATATATATAAACACAAATGTCGCCATTAGTGAATTTTTTTTAAGAAAATTCACTGAAAAGTTGTCTCTCCTAAGGCTACTTTGCTTAAATTTAGTACACCTATTACCCTTACAGAAATGTTATTAAGCATGATATTAGAATGCAAATGATAATTTTAAAATTGGTTTGTTTTAAGTGCTGACAACGCTTTTGTACCCGTATCTAAATCTAAACAGATGTTCATGTAGTTAATTCTCTATTCTGCTACATTCATTTCTTATCAGCAGAACCTTGCCAGATGTATGTATACTTAAAGTACTCTGCGGGTTCGATTTTCATGCCTTTGTCGTTTTTGTTTTGTGATAATAAGTAGTAATTTAAGAATGTAAGCATTTTGACTAAAATAATTCTAAACCATCTGGTATAAACATTGAACATTAATTATTACAATATTTATATGAAATTGCATCGTAGAGGCAAGTAGCTTAATCCAGCAACATCCAATACAGAGTTCAGTAACCCCTTTGTCTAGGTAGGATAAGTAGGCAAGCGACAATGTCAGGTCTACACATTAAAAATGCTAGCATCCGAGTTCTGGGTGTTTTCAAAGGAAAATGAGTTTAGAGTTACTTTGCAATTCAATGGTCGGTAGTCAACACAGTTCTGCCTCTTCTCTCACAACCTCTTATGCAAAGTCCTAAATGGTGCATTTGCCTCTACGTCCATTGTCATACTGTGACCGCATGGACCTGTTACCCAGTCCCCTTTCACTAACAACCTCACCGGCCTCCACTCGACGCCCTCCCTTTTCTATACTCTTGATGGAAATGTTCACACCAAATCCAATTTAAGCACTAGAAAACTTGTTTCGATAGCCCCAGCCTTTCTTATATACCTCGTTTGGTACGATGTTTACTCCCAGCGAAAGCAGAAAAGTGTGTTTATGTAGTGTGTTTAGTAAACAAAAGCTATCATTTTAAATTACAATGCAAAACAGTGCAAAGTTATTTTATATGGATTGGTTATGAAAGGGAAAGCTATACAAAGTGATTCACGCAACACACACGTTAGAAGTTTTCGAACTTGTAAGACTAGATGCATTCTCGCAACAATTAGAACCGTAGACCGGTTTCGCTCTCATTAGAGCTCTTCAGTACGGCATACTAATTGCAGCAAAAATGCACCAAAAATAGCACGGCTATCGTATAGACAGTCTTAGAACACTAAGTGAGTAGCGAACGTGTCGCCACCTAGTTCGGAACCAAGTACAATGTTGTCACGCCCGCTCCAAATAATACAGAGTATTAAAAATAGAGACGGTATACAACTAACTAACAATTTAAAAAATTGTTAGCCCTGGCCCATTTCTACCCCAATATAGGGACAAAGTATGTAAGACTAGATGCATTCTCGCAACAATTAGAACCGTAGACCGGTTTCGCTCTCATTAGAGCTCTTCAGTACGGCATACTAATTGCAGCAAAAATGCACCAAAAATAGCACGGCTATCGTATAGCCAGTCTTAGAACACTAAGTGAGTAGCGAACGTGTCGCCACCTAGTTCGGAACCAAGTACTATGTTGTCACGCCCGCTCCAAATAATACAGAGTATTAAAAATAGAGACGGTATACAACTAACTAACAATTTAAAAAATTGTTAGCCCTGGCCCATTTCTACCCCAATATAGGGACAAAGTATGTAAGACTAGATGCATTCTCGCAACAATTAGAACCGTAGACCGGTTTCGCTCTCATTAGAGCTCTTCAGTACGGCATACTAATTGCAGCAAAAATGCACCAAAAATAGCACGGCTATCGTATAGCCAGTCTTAGAACACTAAGTGAGTAGCGAACGTGTCGCCACCTAGTTCGGAACCAAGTACTATGTTGTCACGCCCGCTCCAAATAATACAGAGTATTAAAAATAGAGACGGTATACAACTAACTAACAATTTAAAAAATTGTTAGCCCTGGCCCATTTCTACCCCAATATAGGGACAAAGTATGTAAGACTAGATGCATTCTCGCAACAATTAGAACCGTAGACCGGTTTCGCTCTCATTAGAGCTCTTCAGTACGGCATACTAATTGCAGCAAAAATGCACCAAAAATAGCACGGCTATCGTATAGCCAGTCTTAGAACACTAAGTGAGTAGCGAACGTGTCGCCACCTAGTTCGGAACCAAGTACTATGTTGTCACGCCCGCTCCAAATAATACAGAGTATTAAAAATAGAGACGGTATACAACTAACTAACAATTTAAAAAATTGTTAGCCCTGGCCCATTTCTACCCCAATATAGGGACAAAGTATGTAAGACTAGATGCATTCTCGCAACAATTAGAACCGTAGACCGGTTTCGCTCTCATTAGAGCTCTTCAGTACGGCATACTAATTGCAGCAAAAATGCACCAAAAATAGCACGGCTATCGTATAGCCAGTCTTAGAACACTAAGTGAGTAGCGAACGTGTCGCCACCTAGTTCGGAACCAAGTACTATGTTGTCACGCCCGCTGCAATTAGTATGCCGTACTGAAGAGCTCTAATGAGAGCGAAACCGGTCTACGGTTCTAATTGTTGCGAGAATGCATCTAGTCTTACATACTTTGTCCCTATATTGGGGTAGAAATGGGCCAGGGCTAACAATTTTTTAAATTGTTAGTTAGTTGTATACCGTCTCTATTTTTAATACTCTGTATTATTTGGAGCGGGCGTGACAACATAGTACTTGGTTCCGAACTAGGTGGCGACACGTTCGCTACTCACTTAGTGTTCTAAGACTGGCTATACGATAGCCGTGCTATTTTTGGTGCATTTTTGCTGCAATTAGTATGCCGTACTGAAGAGCTCTAATGAGAGCGAAACCGGTCTACGGTTCTAATTGTTGCGAGAATGCATCTAGTCTTACATACTTTGTCCCTATATTGGGGTAGAAATGGGCCAGGGCTAACAATTTTTTAAATTGTTAGTTAGTTGTATACCGTCTCTATTTTTAATACTCTGTATTATTTGGAGCGGGCGTGACAACATAGTACTTGGTTCCGAACTAGGTGGCGACACGTTCGCTACTCACTTAGTGTTTTCGAACTTACAATAACAATAGGAGCTTTATTATAATATTGTTTGCATATTTTTAATCAATGCCAATATTTAAAAAATATTGACAAGATAGAGGTACATCCAGTCATACAAATCAACTTCCCCATTTTCAGCCCTTCTGACATATTTCTGATTTTCTGCAATTTTGACAAATAAGTGGCACCAGACAAACCATAATATTTCTTACCTTAAAACAATAAAGAATTTGATCTCCTGCGCAACTGTTAAGAAAGAGACAAAGTATTCACTTTAATTAAGAGACATTGGAAAAGTCATACAGTCCATTTATTAGATGAAAGTTCATACTAAAAATCTTAAACAATCCGAATTTATCGAATTGAACAATTTAAAGTTTATTACACTTTGAGACTTTGGAATTATGTTAGATCATTGCAGGTTATTTAAGTTCATTCTTCTTTTAAACAGTGGATGTGTTCGGTTTCTAGGGTGTTTGTGATTGTTGTTGGGATTTGTTGATGTTTGAGGTGTATTTTGGGAGAGTATTTTGGATGTTGGTTTGATGTAGTTTATTTTAGCTCGTTGTTTAGTAATTTAAATAGTCTGTGGTTTAGTACTGGTGTTTGCTTTTTTTCTCGTCACAGAGGTTTATTAAGCGGCATTTCTTTTATTTACTATCTTGCAATATGAGGTAGACTGGATGTTAATCGCGTTGAACGTTGGTGTATGAGTTAGTAATTCGTGGATCTTCTCAGAACCTTACTGTGTCTGAGGTGGGTAAGAAGTTAAAGTATTTTATTAAGTTGGAGGAATCTTCAAAGGTCGCATACCCAGAGTATCCATTTTCATTTGCTGATGATTGTACAGCTTTGACAAGCAAGTTAATTGAGGTAAAGGATTTGGTCACAAATTTTGCTGAAGTAGAGAGTTCTTCGACTTACGCTACACATAACGGTATTAAATCGTTGGCTATAACTTTTGGTATAATTACCACTATTTTCATCAATTTAAAATAGTCTTTCTCACTTCACTGATTTTTATGGTTTCACTTATGCTTGCTTGACATGGTTTACTGAATTGTTTACTTGTTGCATGTCTGCTTTTTATGAGACAGACTGTATATGGTCGCATACTGTATAGTTGGAACCGGCACCGTGAAGCAAGGTTGAAAAGCGACAGCTGGCGTCAGGAAAGAAACTATTGGGGAGCGTTGAACAATGTTGGATATATGTGGAATGAATAGGTGGGACAGAGGGAGATGATCGTTGGCGCATGTGCGACAACTACGTATCGGTGGAATGAAGAACGTAACGGTAAGAGAAGAGAGAGTCTGACTGAAAGCAGCCTCGGAAAACAGGTGGTTGTGCCTGAAAATTTGATGTGATTTAAGTGTTAGAAAATGGATTGAAATAGATATTTCATCCACCCTGAGAGTTGAGGGTTTGTCTGCACTGAAATTAGAATTGCGTTTGTTCTCGATGGAGTTCTTCGAATGGAGACACAGCAAAATCAGTGAAGGAGATGTAATACCCCATTTTAGGTACGCCACGTATGAAAGGAAAGATTGGTGGAATTTTAAAGCCTGAAAGAAGGTCACACATTTGTAATCGTGTGAATTAATTATGTATTTCAACCTGGAAGTAATTTGATTGCCCTCAGATAATTGGTGTAGGAAGGAATTTTTAATAGTTGTCGCAGTGTGGGCGTATTTATCAGGGTAAAGAAGGAAATATGGCAGTGTGGGGTAGAAAGTACCCTAGTTTTGGAAATTATAGAGTAAATACCTAGGTGTGGTTTGGAAAGTATTATATGGAGGATTATTAGATGGGTATATCGTAGTCGTTGTACTGGCCTGATAGTGGCAGGTGATATAGCATATGGTTATATTCATTTTTAAGCCTCCGAGGTCCGTTCTTTTTAAAATAATTTAACTGCGGAAAGGTATCTTAATCTATTGAGAAACGACATCTTACCAACAATTAGAAGAGTTTATAATAATTTCGACAAAATTTGGTACCAACAAGACGGCTGTCCAGCGCACAATTCTAGGATCGTCAAAGAATTTTTGTACCAAAATTTTAATAATCGTGTCATTTATAACAACGGGCCAGTTCAGTGGTGTGCTCGAAGTACTGATATAACACCCATGGATTTTTATTTTTGGGGTACTCTGAAGAATTATGTGTATAAATTCGATCCACCGCCAAATATCAATGAATTACGAAACAGAGATACGGAAGCTATTAATCATATTAACCAAATACACCCTCACCAGAGTTTGCAGGCAACGGTGGCCATATTTAACAATTTTCTATTTAGTGTATTGTTAAGTTTCTATTTTATTATTTGTTGAGTTCCGTTTCTAATTGTGTTGGGTTGTGGAGTTTAAGTTTCTATTTGTTATTGCCGGGTTTCCTTATTAAACTGTTTCACATAATGTTACCTTGTATAATTACCTAAATAAATATTGTAAATTAAATCACAATATTTTTTTATC
This sequence comes from Tillus elongatus, assembly GCA_964006375.1. Lineage (NCBI taxonomy): Eukaryota > Metazoa > Arthropoda > Insecta > Coleoptera > Cleridae > Tillus > Tillus elongatus. The sequence goes on from OZ023267.1 coordinate 77,941,443, forward strand.
GTGAAACATTACGGAAAATTATGTTAAAAGTAGAAGTCTCTTATTAGACTCAATGGCCTACTGCTTTTTGAACACTTTTTTTTCTGTCATTTGTTTTCTGGTATTGGATTTCGTAGCCTACTATCCTCAAAACGGTTTTTCTCAAAATTGTCAGTGCAATTACAAGATTTCTCAAGCATGTTGTACATCATTGGAAAGCTCTTTTCAGAGGCTATCACATGAGCAAAAAAAACAAAATCAAATATGGCTGCCATAATAAAAACAAACGTTAATACCTGTAGCTCAAAAACAAATGACAATCCAAAGTTTAGAACAGCACAAAAAGATTACTATGTAAAAAGTGTCCTGATAATGTGCAAGTCTTAAACATGTCAGATCAACGCTTACTTAGATATTGAAAAAAGAACAATCGACAAATTTTTTTTTTCAAAATAACTCGAAAACGAAAAGAGGCAGGGCAAAATACAAGTCATATTTCGAGCGAGCATGAAATTCTACAAAACATTGCTAATTTCTCCCTATCTCTAATAATAACGGAGATAGCAATACATTCCCATCCAGTTTGGAACACACTGTATATATATATATATATATATATATATATATATATATATATATATATATATATATATATATATATATATATATATATATATATATATATATATATATATACATATATATATATATATATATATATATATATATATATATATATATATATATATATATATATATATATATATATATATATATATATATATATAAACACAAATGTCGCCATTAGTGAATTTTTTTTAAGAAAATTCACTGAAAAGTTGTCTCTCCTAAGGCTACTTTGCTTAAATTTAGTACACCTATTACCCTTACAGAAATTTTATTAAGCATGATATTAGAATGCAAATGATAATTTTAAAATTGGTTTGTTTTAAGTGCTGACAACGCTTTTGTACCCGTATCTAAATCTAAACAGATGTTCATGTAGTTAATTCTCTATTCTGCTACATTCATTTCTTATCAGCAGAACCTTGCCAGATGTATGTATACTTAAAGTACTCTGCGGGTTCGATTTTCATGCCTTTGTCGTTTTTGTTTTGTGATAATAAGTAGTAATTTAAGAATGTAAGCATTTTGACTAAAATAATTCTAAACCATCTGGTATAAACATTGAACATTAATTATTACAATATTTATATGAAATTGCATCGTAGAGGCAAGTAGCTTAATCCAGCAACATCCAATACAGAGTTCAGTAACCCCTTTATCTAGGTAGGATAAGTAGGCAAGCGACAATGTCAGGTCTACACATTAAAAATGCTAGCATCCGAGTTCTGGGTGTTTTCAAAGGAAAATGAGTTTAGAGTTACTTTGCAATTCAATGGTCGGTAGTCAACACAGTTCTGCCTCTTCTCTCACAACCTCTTATGCAAAGTCCTAAATGGTGCATTTGCCTCTACGTCCATTGTCATACTGTGACCGCATGGACCTGTTACCCAGTCCCCTTTCACTAACAACCTCACCGGCCTCCACTCGACGCCCTCCCTTTTCTATACTCTTGATGGAAATGTTCACACCAAATCCAATTTAAGCACTAGAAAACTTGTTTCGATAGCCCCAGCCTTTCTTATATACCTCGTTTGGTACGATGTTTACTCCCAGCGAAAGCAGAAAAGTGTGTTTATGTAGTGTGTTTAGTAAACAAAAGCTATCATTTTAAATTACAATGCAAAACAGTGCAAAGTTATTTTATATGGATTGGTTATGAAAGGGAAAGCTATACAAAGTGATTCACGCAACACACACGTTAGAAGTTTTCGAACTTACAATAACAATAGGAGCTTTATTATAATATTGTTTGCATATTTTTAATCAATGCCAATATTTAAAAAATATTGACAAGATAGAGGTACATCCAGTCATACAAATCAACTTCCCCATTTTCAGCCCTTCTGACATATTTCTGATTTTCTGCAATTTTGACAAATAAGTGGCACCAGACAAACCACAATATTTCTTACCTTAAAACAATAAAGAATTTGATCTCCTGCGCAACTGTTAAGAAAGAGACAAAGTATTCACTTTAATTAAGAGACATTGGAAAAGTCATACAGTCCATTTATTAGATGAAAGTTCATACTAAAAATCTTAAACAATCCGAATTTATCGAATTGAACAATTTAAAGTTTATTACACTTTGAGACTTTGGAATTATGTTAGATCATTGCAGGTTATTTAAGTTCATTCTTCTTTTAAACAGTGGATGTGTTCGGTTTCTAGGGTGTTTGTGATTGTTGTTGAGATTTGTTGATGTTTGAGGTGTATTTTGGGAGAGTATTTTGGATGTTGGTTTGATGTAGTTTATTTTAGCTCGTTGTTTAGTAATTTAAATAGTCTGTGGTTTAGTACTGGTGTTTGCTTTTTTTCTCGTAACAGAGGTTTATTAAGCGGCATTTCTTTTATTTACTATCTTGCAATATGAGGTAGACTGGATGTTAATCGCGTTGAACGTTGGTGTATGAGTTAGTAATTCGTGGATCTTCTCAGAACCTTACTGTGTCTGAGGTGGGTAAGAAGTTAAAGTATTTTATTAAGTTGGAGGAATCTTCAAAGGTCGCATACCCAGAGTATCCATTTTCATTTGCTGATGATTGTACAGCTTTGACAAGCAAGTTAATTGAGGTAAAGGATTTGGTCACAAATTTTGCTGAAGTAGAGAGTTCTTCGACTTACGCTACACATAACGGTATTAAATCGTTGGCTATAACTTTTGGTATATTTACCACTATTTTCATCAATTTAAAATAGTCTTTCTCACTTCACTGATTTTTATGGTTTCACTTATGCTTGCTTGACATGGTTTACTGAATTGTTTACTTGTTGCATGTCTGCTTTTTTATGAGACAGACTGTATATGGTCGCATACTGTATAGTTGGAACCGGCACCGTGAAGCAAGGTTGAAAAGCGACAGCTGGCGTCAGGAAAGAAACTATTGGGGAGCGTTGAACAATGTTGGATATATGTGGAATGAATAGGTGGGACAGAGGGAGATGATCGTTGGCGCATGTGCGACAACTACGTATCGGTGGAATGAAGAACGTAACGGTAAGAGAAGAGAGAGTCTGATTGAAAGCAGCCTCGGAAAACAGGTGGTTGTGCCTGAAAATTTGATGTGATTTAAGTGTTAGAAAATGGATTGAAATAGATATTTCATCCACCCTGAGAGTTGAGGGTTTGTCTGCACTGAAATTAGAATTGCGTTTGTTCTCGATGGAGTTCTTCGAATGGAGACACAGCAAAATCAGTGAAGGAGATGTAATACCCCATTTTAGGTACGCCACGTATGAAAGGAAAGATTGGTGGAATTTTAAAGCCTGAAAGAAGGTCACACATTTGTAATCGTGTGAATTAATTATGTATTTCAACCTGGAAGTAATTTGATTGCCCTCAGATAATTGGTGTAGGAAGGAATTTTTAATAGTTGTCGCAGTGTGGGCGTATTTATCAGGGTAAAGAAGGAAATATGGCAGTGTGGGGTAGAAAGTACCCTAGTTTTGGAAATTATAGAGTAAATACCTAGGTGTGGTTTGGAAAGTATTATATGGAGGATTATTAGATGGGTATATCGTAGTCGTTGTACTGGCCTGATAGTGGCAGGTGATATAGCATATGGTTATATTCATTTTTAAGCCTCCGAGGTCCTATGGTGGGCGTTCAATTTCGTAGTTGCAATTCAGATTCGTAGTGGCAATTGACCGTAGTAGCAGGGCTACTGACTCTATAGGTGTCCCAAAAGGGTTGGCACGTTTATGGTAATCTTAATTTAAGGAGGAAGTTGAGGAACATCAAGAAGGCAGTCATATTTGTTCAGATAAGTGCTAGCAGATAATAGTGAGATAAAGAGCTTTTGATAGTTTAAATGTTTAACAGCTTTAATTAATATAAAAATTTTATTCACTATTTTCATTTGTGTAAATTTATAATTTTTATTGCAAAGGAACAGATAAAACTCTCGAGTAGGTTCATGAATGCTTCAGATTTTATCCTGTAGTAAACGGTTTGTCATATTTATTTAAAATTAGTCTCACCCATGAAACATGCCCAGGTGTTTTCTTAGTAACTTTGATCAGTGATACAGGTGGCTCACAAGTGTGTGACAATTGACATACAAGAGTGCCTCTGTGTATGTGTTTCTCTTGCAGTGTTTATTAGGTATAGAGTGATCCAATGTGTTCTTGGTTGGAGTTGAATCACTGGCGAGTTCAGGTAATTATTTCTAATTAACAACTTATCAGACTATTCGGGGTTAGGTGTAACAATCAGGTGGCGCCCTGGATAACATCTAATTTAGGAACCCCGCCCGTCTCCACTGTTTAAAAGATGGCGGCCACCTAACTTCCCGGTAACTTTACTTATACCAGTGACTGTTTTGAGATTTTGAGGTCGCGTTTATATAGTGAGAATTGGTCATCGGTATAAAAGAGCTGTAAAAGCTAAAAGAGAAAAGAGGGTGTCACAAGTAGGCGCCCAACGTGACAGTCGATACAAAGAACAGTAGTATGTGTAGGTTTGCTAGTGGAGATCAGTGTAGAGCGTTGGGTACCCTACAGTTACCTTTTCAGTTGAGGGACCGGTTGAAAGTAATATCCGTTTTAGTTATGCCAGATTTTCCACATACACTCATTTTGGGTGCCAATTTTTGGTGATGTATGAGAGTCGTTCCGGATTTGCGTCGTGGTGATTGGAGATTTTCAAATCATGATGTTTATGCAGTAGAGATCGATGCTATAGATCAGGGTCCGTTGACATTAGAGCAGGTTAAGGTTTTGAAGCGATTAGTATGTTAGGCTTTTTCTGAAATGGGAGATAAGTTGGGTTGTACTGGTCTGGTGGAACATGAGATCAAAACATCACCACCAACCATAAAGCAGAGTTATTATCCGGTTAGTCCGTTTATTCAGAGCCAGGTCGATCAACAGTTGGAACAGTTGACAGTAGACGGTGTAATAGAAAGGTCTTCCAGTCCTTGGGCTAGTCCCACAGTTATGGTGAAGAAAAAGGACAATACATACAGATTCTGCGTTGATTATCGAAAGCTCAATTCAGTTACGGAAAAGAATGCATACCCACTTCCTTATATTTCAGCAACGTTGGACAAGTTACGGGATGCCCAGTTCTTGTCATCAATAGACATTAAAACGGCGTACTTTCAGATGCCTTTGCCAGGGGCTTCGAAGCCGTTGACGGCATTTATTGTCCCTGGTCGTGGGCTACATCAGTTTAAACGTTTGCCAATGGACTTGGCGAATAGTCTAGCTACTTTACAGCGTCTAATCGATAGCGTTCTTGGTCCAGACATGGAGCCACATTGTTTTGTATATCTGGATGATATTGTGGTGGTGACGTCAACTTTTGAAAAACATATAGAGGTTCTAACGGAGGTGTTTAGACGGTTGATAGCCGCGGGGTTGACAGTCGCTAAGGAGAAATGTAATTTTTGTAGGCCGGAGTTGCGTTTTGGGGGGTATGTAGTTAATCGCAATGCTTTGCATGTTGATTCGGAAAAGGTGAGTGCCATTTTAAATATCCACAATCCATCGAGTGTTACGGAAGTGAGACGATTTCTTGGGGTGGACAGTTGGTATCGGATACTCTTACCGAATTTTTCATCTTTGATAGCCCCGTTAACTAATTTGCTTCGTAAGAATAATAAGATTCATTGGAATGCAGCATGTGCAGAATCGTTTCGGTTGGCAAAGGAATATCTTGTGAAAGCCCCAGTTTTGTCATGTGCCGATTTCTCATTGCCTTTCACCATTCAGATAGATGCTTCGGGTTATGGAGTTGGCGCGGTGCTTACCCAACAGGTTAAGGGTGTTGAACGAGTCATTTGTTATCTGTCTAGATCTTTTACTCGTGCTGAACGTAATTATTCAACTAGAGAGCGTGAATATTTGTCAGTGTTGTGGGCTGTGGAAAAGTTAAAACCATATGTCGAGGGGTCAAGGTTTACTGTCGTTGCGGATTACTATAGTTCAGTATGGTTGAATCGCTTGCAGACACCCACCGCAAGGTTAGCCAGATGGGCTGTCAAACTTCAAGAGTACGATTATGAGATTGTTCACAGGCGTGGGAAAGATTGTGTGGTCCCAGATTTGTTGTCACGTTCAGTTCCTGTTGTGGATTTCGCCACCGTCAAGTCACATGGTGAGAATGATATTCGAACGTCGGGCGATCGTTGGTTTGATGGTCTTAGGGAGAAGATCATTGGAAATCCCAGGAAGTATTCGCAGTGGTATTTTTAAGGACAACAAGTTGTTTAAGCAAGTTAAGACGAGGTATCCGGAGTTAAGCTCCAGTTCGGATTGTTGGCGTGAGGTCGTGCCGAAGGGGGATAGACGGAAGATTATAGAGGAAGCGCATACGTCGAATTTTCATCTGGGCGTATATAAGACCATCGAATAGCTGTGCAGTATTATTGGCCAAAGATGCGTTATGATGTAGCTTCGTTTGTGAGGCGGTGTAATGTTTGCCAGGATATCAAGCCAGAGCAACGTAAGCCAATTGGGTTGATGCGTAGTGTTTAGCCTACGGTGCCACGTCCTTTTCAGTAGCTGTCCGCGGATATTATGGGTCCTTTGCCCAGGTCTGCCTCTGATCACCAGTATAGCTTTGTGGTGGCAGATGTGTTTAGCAAATTTGCGTTAATTTATCCTTTGCGTTCGGCTACGGCTGCGGCCATTTGTAGATTGCTTGAGTCACATGTGTTGTCGGTGTTTGGTTGTCCCGTTGTAATCATAGTGGACAACGGGGTTCAGTTTCGATCGGCGGAGTTTGTTTGTTTGTTCGTGAAATCAAAGTTAGGTATACAGCTACTTATCATGCACAGACAAATCCATGTGATCGGGTGAATAGAGTTATTAAGACGATGTTGAGGTCGTATGTTTGTGAGAACCATAGAGATTGCGACAAGAATTTGTCTCAGGTGGGTTATGCCATTATGTACAGTAAGTACGAGATGACAGAGTTGACACCCAATTTCATTGTGTTTGGTAGGGAAGTCTCTCTCGTGTGCGTTGTCAGATGGTCCCATTGACAACGAGCGGAAAGATTTGACAGGTGGAGAGTCAGCGTTGCAAAAGTTCTATTAATATGTGCGAGCTAGACTGGTTAGGGCGTATGAACAGAACAAGAAGTTTTATGATTTGTGTCGTCGAGACGAGGAGTTCTTGCCTAATAAGTTAGTGTGGCGGAAGAATTATGTCCTTTCTGATGCCAGTAAATATTTTGCAGCTAAGTTAGCACCGCGGTTTGTTGGACCATTTTCAATAGCGAAACGTGTATCACCTTGGACATACGAACAGAAGGATTCCAGTGGGAAGAACAGAGGTGTTTGGCATGCGAAGGACTTGAAAGCTCATCCACCCGATGGTGAGTTGCCATAAAGATTTTGGGCAAAATAGTTTAAGGGAAAGGGGATTTGTAACGGTGTAAAATCGATGGCTATAACTATTGGTATATCTACTACTATTTTCATCGATTTAAAATAGCCTTTCTCACTTTACTGATTCTTTATGGTTTCATTTATGCTTGCTTGACATGGTTTACGACCTGGTTTGTTGAATTGTTCACTTGTTGCCTGTTTGCGTTTTATGGGACAGACTGTATATGGTCGCATACTGTATAGTTAAAACCGGCACCGTGAAGCGAGGTTGAATAGCGACAGCTGACGTCAAGAATTAAACTATCGGGGAACGTTGAACAATGTTGGATATATGTGGAAGGAATAGGCGGGACAGAGAGAGATAGATCGCTGTCGCATGTGCGACAACTACGTAACGGTAAGGGGAGAGAGAGTCTGGTTGAAAGCGGCTTCGGAAAACAGGTGGTTGTGCCTGAAAATTTGGTGTGGTTTAAGTGTTGGAAAAGGGATTGAAATAGAGATTTCATCCACCCTAAGAGTTGGGGGATTTGTCTACACTTAAATTAGAATTGCGTGTGTTCTCAGTGGAGTAAGGCTATATGCATTTTCACCACAATTAGAACCGTAGACCGGTTTCGCTCTAATTAGAGCTCGTCAGTACGGCATACTAATTGTAGCGAAAATGCACCTATAAAGTAATACAGCTATGGTAGCCAGCCTTCCAACACTAAGTGAGTGGTAAGACACGAAGCAACGTGCCGCCAACTAGTTGCGTAACCAAGTAGGATGTTGTCACGCCAGCTCCAAATAACACAAAGTGCTAAAAAATATAGTCTCTATTAAGTCTGATTAAAAGTAATCTCCGTTTTGGTTGTGCCAGATTTTCCACATACACTAATTTTATATGCAGATTTTTGAAGATGTATGGGTGTAGTTCCAGATTTGCCTCGTGGTGATTGGAGATTTTCGAATCATGGGGTTGGTGCAGCGGAGGTCGATGCCATTGATCAGGGTCCGTTGATGTTGAAGGATTTTTCTAAAACGGGAGATAAGTTGGGTTGTACTAGTCTGGTGGAATATGAGATTGAAACCTCATCACCACCCATTAAGCAGAGGCATTATCCGATTAGTCCGTTTATTCAGAGCCAGATCGATCAACAGTTGGAACAATTGACAAAAGACGGTGTAATTTAAAAGTCTTCTAGTCCTCGGGCTAGTCCAATACTTATGGGGAAGAACAAGGACAATTATACAAATATAACAGACAATGTAATAATATGGAAACACTAAAAAACATATTAATTTTAACAAATACTTTTATTTTTCTTCACATGTAACAACAATTGAATTTATTTAATAAGTGTTAGTGTATTGAAGATATATATAAAAATATAATCATTCTAAATCTGTAAACTACCAAGCAGCCAGGGCAAAACAACCAACCAACTAACCAACCAACCAACCAACCAACCGACCGACCGACCGACCGACCGACCGACCGACCGCACGACCGACCGACCGACCGACCGACCGACCGACCGACCGACCGACCGACCAACAAATTAACCAACCAAGCCAACCAACCAACCAACCAACCAACCAGCAGACAGGACAGACAGCTGTTAGACAGCTGTTGGGCAGCTGTTAGACAGCTGTCTGTCCTGACATTCAGTTTTATTTTGTTAGGTAAGCTAGCTCAGAATATGAATGTTTGAAAACAAATAATACTTGAAAGCTACACCTCAAGACAATTAGTTTAACTAGTCACATGACTAAGATCACTCCAAAATGATTGAGACGTGTTGGTTTACAAAAATCGAATGCTACTCTTCAAGATATTTAGTTTGGTTTGTTAGGTAAACTAGCTCAGAATGTGAATATTTGAAATCAAATAATTTTTCTTTTCTTAGTTTTGTACTTTATAACTATTTTTTGTATTTAAAAATTAACGCTACCATACTTAAGATATTAATTAAAATAATATCTAGCTTAATATGAATGTTTGAAAACAATTGTTCTTTTCTTAATATATGATGGCTTACATACTTGAAAGCTACACTTCAAGACAATTAGTTTGACTGGTCACATGACTAAGATTACTCTGAAATGATGGAGACATGTCGGTTTACAAAATCGAAGACTGCTCTTCAGGACATTTAGTTTGCGTAGTTAGACTACTTTGATATGATATAAACTTGAAATCGTATATATAATTCAAATCCACTCTGCAAGACCAAAGGTTGGTTTGGACATGCGCATATGCAATATTTGAATTCTACTCATCGAGACGAGTAACATGACACCTCACACATGGCCTCTAAACCAAAAGTTGGTTAGCGCATGAGTAGATAGTCCGGCACCTGGGCTCATCCCCTCCACTTTTTACTGCGCATGCGCGATGACGTCATGCGCATGCGCTGACCTGCGCAGACCTGTGACAGTTGACAGCTGACCTGTCAGATTTGACAGGTGTCAAATGTCACTGACCTGACAGCTGTCAGCTGTCAGCTGTCAGCTAACCTGACAGCTGTCAACGTCAGCTGTCACCTGACCTGACATGTGTCAACGTCAAATGTCACCTGACCTGTCAGATGACGTCACAAGCATTCCAAGATGGCTGACCTGTCATAGACAGCCGCAACCCGGGTCTCTATGGAACTGACCTGTGCTGACGTAAGATGTTCCGTCTGACCTGTCCAGAGAGAGAGAGAGAGAGAGAGAGATAGCTACAGCCCCAGGTTAGGTATTAACTGACCTGAGATGACGTCACAAGCGTTCCAAGATGTCTGACCTGTGTCCATAGATATCTACAAGTCAGGTTAGGTATTAACTGTCTTATGTCTGACCTGTGATGACGTCAGATGTTCCAAGATGGCAACCCCTGTTCATAGATAGCCACAAGTCAGGTTAGGTATTAACTGTCTTATGTCTGACCTGTGATGACGTAAGATGTTCCGTCTGACCTGTACAGAGAGACATCTACAAGTCATGTTAGGTATTAACTGTCTTGTGATGACGTCACAAGCGTTCCAAGATGTCTGACCTGTGTCCATAGATATCTACAAGTCAGGTCTCCATGTGTGTTTGTCGAATACCAGCTGTCTGATTGTTTGTTAAGGTTATGTATTTGTTATTTGAATGCAAACAGAGATAATACAAGATTGTACTTACATACAACAAGAGACGTTAGCCTTCTTTCACAGCTTAACACACACACTATTGAACAAGTGTCTCCTGTGTTGAGGATACAGACAGACAGACAACTGATTGCCATTGTTGAAGCTTATACATGCTGTTTAACAAACACGTCATGACAGTTCAAAGTCTTTGCTTAGACTGACAGATGCATGTGTATTTGAAAGAAAAGCATTCGCCTGAACTTAGATTTGAACCCACGAACCTCGAATCGGCCATAGACAGCTTTCTCAGATATACACTGTCCCTAAACCAATAGCTCCACAGACACACACGTTAAAAGTTTGTTCGCTGTTGTATATATAAAACAAAGCCAGTTGTTGTTGACATATGAGGTTAGGTGTTCGTATACATGTTGATTACCAATCATCTGATTGTTTAGTAAGGTTATGTTTGTATTTGTTATTTGAATGCAAACAGACATAATAATAAGAGTGTACTTACATACAGCAAGAGACGTCATCCTTGTTTCACGACTTAACACATACTGAACAAGTGTCTCTGTCTCTTGTATTGAGGAAACAAACTGATGTAAGAGAGAGAGGCCTTACAAAGGATAAACAACGTTTTACAGTTGTTAACCTTGATCCTGTTTGAGCTTGTCTGTGTATCTGTTTAATATACACAAGAGAGAGGTCCTCTTAAAGGTAAACAACGTGTCGGTTGATGACCTTGGCGAATGTTATCTTGTGTTATATCTGTTCAATCACCCCATTATTCGTGTTTGAGCTTGTCTAGAATACAGACAAAACCCAAAGGATGACATCATCACATTATTTGTGTTTGTAGAAAAGGCCCCTGCTCACACCTTAAATCGTTTCTATTTCCCATAAGATTACATGTATTTTAGCCTAATATAGAGCTTTTGATACGTTTCCCATAAGAAACAACGTATTTGTAGACACACACACATTTAGTAAGGTTTCTGTGAAAACAAATATGGTTTTAAAAACGGCTGTTGTGGCAGCATATATAAAGTGGGTACACACACTCTAAAGCTCATTCACAATTCAGTTGTCGTTGAGAAAAGACGTGCTTCAGTTTACTCTACCCAAATCTGTTTCAAAATGGCTACATTAAGTGATGTGTGTTACCAGCAAATTAAAGACAACTTCTGGTATGGTCTATTTGGAGACTTTCAACTTATTATCGATAAAAACACTGGCTATTTTAATGCAACTAAACTGTGTAAAACTAGTAATAAAAAAATGTATCATTGGTTGGAAAATAAGAAAACTAAAGAGCTGATTGCCTATTACAACAGTCTGCTAAAGGAAGAGTCAGGGTATCTGAATACCGATACCCTCAATATTTCAACTGAGGGAGCCCACTTAGAGTTATCGCCAAGGAGCCGGACTACTAGTCCCCTTAAAACGGAAGCAACAACTCAAGTAATACCAACAACAGCTACATATCTGGTGGACTTTGGTGGGAGACAGGCTGAAAACAACTTGATATCTGGTACATATGTGTGTAAAGATTTAATATTAAATTTGGCTTGTTGGATATCCAATCAGTTCTATAAAAAATGCAACCAAATTATTTATGATTTTTTCCTAAACGAATTTGATCAGAAATACAGGGACAGCCTAGATGCGATTGAAGTAAAATTAATGGAGATAAATGATGAGTTGCAGCGTATGCGAGAAACAAATGCTAAAGTCACAGAATATCTTGAAGATATATCCCCAAAGCCAAGTAACCTGGGAAAAATAAGTGTGTTTGGTTTACTTGCAAGAAACGAGAAAGACGCCCCCTATCCATATCATGCTGTAAGAACACAAAAGAAAAGTTTCCCCAGGGCTGTGAGGAACTTTAAAAATAAACACCCCGACGCCCAAGTGATCCTAAACAAGCTGTACGATCCAAATTCAGTAAATCTCTTTAACAGAATCAAGACTGAAGTGAAATACCTTACAGCACATAGAAACAACCTACATATAGCCGATGTACCGCAAGATAAGTTTGTTCAGGATATTATTGCTTTAAGACATACTTTTAATTGTATTACAAAATAAAAACACATTAATTTTAACAAAGACTTTTATTTGATTCTAAGTACAAGTATGTAAACTCTTTGTTGGAATACATTTATAGAATTATTAACATTAGATGGTTCAGTGTTGCGTTGGTGCTGTTGTTGTTGTTGTCGTTGGTGCCTCTTCATGGCTGTGGGTTTACTAGGTGATAACACTAGCTTCTTTTAGTTCTTCCAAGATTGACTGAATTTCGTTGTTATGAGCATTATTACCTGCAACTTGGGAAGCCACTAAAAGTCTAAGTCTGTCAACCAACTCGTTTATGTCATTCCAATACACATAGGCTATTTGTTTGTTATTTTGTATCATATAGTTGTTGGTGCTGATGTTGTTGTTAGGGCTCATGCCGTTGCTATCGCTGCTCTTATCACTCTGAGTTTTAAGTTCAGTCTTTTGTTTTTTGTTAAGATGTCTGTCGTTGCTGTCGTCATCGTCTTCCTCGTAGGTGTAACCAAAACCTTGAGGTGTTGAGGATCTACGACCTCGTGGATTTATCACTGGTTTTATTAGAGTCAGATACTTTTCAGAGGAACAACCCTTGGTTCGGGCGTTAGGATCATAGTTCATTTTATAAACACTAGTTGCTTCTAGAATATCTCTATAGTGCTGAAGATCGTCATAAGTATACCCCCGGGGTCTTTTCATAAATAACAATTCTAGCAAACCTTGTGTTTGCGGGTATCTCCTTTGGCCCAGTTGAATCTCAGCATCAGTAAAGTCTAAGTGTTTGTTACCAAGACTCCAGCTACCGGTATCTTTAGCGTAGCGGGCACCATACGTTTGATCAATGGTACCGAGCCTTGGTGGTTCAGTAAAATACTTGTCTACATAATATCGAACTCGGTCAGGATATTGCTCCAAAAATTCTTGATATGCAGGGTTGGTTGTGACAGTTTGTAGGTCTGCCTCAAGCTCTTCAAATGTTGGGATATCCTCATCGGAACTTGCCGCCTCAGCCTCTTCCCTTGGTTCAGCTTCAAAAACTTCATGGTCTTTAAGGAACTGTACTTGGGGTTTCGTTTCTGGTATATCGACTTCGTCTTTGATTTGTTCAACCTTTGGTGGTTGCGATGGCTGTTGCTGCTGCAGTGCTGCTGTGTTTTTAGATATTTCACTTAGGGGCTCAACAAGTGGTTTATATAAACGTTGCAGAGCATCATCATTCTCAGCTCTGTTAAGTTTAAGCATTAAATGTTTTTTTCGAATATTGTCAGCAAGTTGTAAAATCTTTTTCTTAACTTTTCGCTCTTCCTTACCCAACACTTCCATTGTGCTACAACTGTTTGGTGTTACCAGTCGGTCTAATCATTTGTTTGAGCGATACAGGTTGTGTGGTGGTTTAACATATACTGACTCAGTCATGGTACATGCCTTCTTATTTATCACGATGTCTGGCTGTGTTAGACAGCTGTGTTAGACAGCTGTCTGTTAGACAGCTGTGTGTTAGACAGCTGTGTGTTAGACAGCTGTCTGTTAGACAGCTGTCTGTTAGACAGCTGTCTGTTAGACAGCTGTCTGTTAGACAGCTGTCTGTTAGACAGCTGTGTGTTAGACAGCTGTCTGTTAGACAGCTGTGTGTTAGACAGCTGTGTGTTAGACAGCTGTCTGTTAGACAGCTGTGTGTTAGACAGCTGTGTGTTAGACAGCTGTCTGTTAGACAGCTGTCTGTTAGACAGCTGTGTGTTAGACAGCTGTGTGTTAGACAGCTGTGTGTTAGACAGCTGTCTGTTAGACAGCTGTCTGTTAGACAGCTGTGTGTTAGACAGCTGTGTGTTAGACAGCTGTGTGTTAGACAGCTGTGTGTTAGACAGCTGTCTGTTAGACAGCTGTCTGTTAGACAGCTGTCTGTTAGACAGCTGTGTGTTAGACAGCTGTGTGTTAGACAGCTGTCTGTTAGACAGCTGTGTGTTAGACAGCTGTGTGTTAGACAGCTGTCTGTTAGACAGCTGTGTGTTAGACAGCTGTGTGTTAGACAGCTGTCTGTTAGACAGCTGTGTGTTAGACAGCTGTCTGTTAGACAGCTGTGTGTTAGACAGCTGTGTGTTAGACAGCTGTCTGTTAGACAGCTGTGTGTTAGACAGCTGTCTGTTAGACAGCTGTGTGTTAGACAGCTGTGTGTTAGACAGCTGTCTGTTAGACAGCTGTCTGTTAGACAGCTGTCTGTTAGACAGCTGTGTGTTAGACAGCTGTGTGTTAGACAGCTGTCTGTTAGACAGCTGTGTGTTAGACAGCTGTGTGTTAGACAGCTGTCTGTTAGACAGCTGTGTGTTAGACAGCTGTGTGTTAGACAGCTGTCTGTTAGACAGCTGTGTGTTAGACAGCTGTATGACAGCTGTGTTAGACAGCTGTCTTAGACAGCTGTGTTAGACACCTGTGTTAGACAGCTGTCTGTCCTGTCTACCATTGTTAGAATAATATATATCTATCGAATCCTTTTCTATATCGACCTTTGTGTACATCGTTTTCCTTCACAATCACCAACACACCATACTTATTATCTTTCCAGCATTGGTGGCAGATAGTTTTAAATTGTTTAAAGTCCATATCGGTGGTTACATGATCGTCGTACACATGTTTTAAATTGGTTTCATCTTGCTTGAATAACACAATAACATTGGTGTTGTCACGTACCAGATGCTTGGGTATTCGTGTATATGTTTGACAGAGATAGAATGAATCAATATTCTTATGTCTGCCCATACTGAAGTATGCTCTTATTTTATCTTGTTTGTCACAAGCTACATCATCAAATATAAACACAGAGTTGTCCTTGGCATCTGCCGGATCTAATATTTCATCGTTTTCTCTATAAGGATAGTAACCAACACCTTTTGTTGCATTCATCACCTCCTTTAACATCTTGTATTTCGGTTGATACAGAGACTTTGAATACACATACACGTTATCAAATTTTAAACCGTTTGCTTCAAACAATAAACTCAGCATGACATTAGTTTTACCACAACCACTCGGACCACATATGATACAGCGAACGGTGTTTGGAAAGAGAGGACCATGCCTCAGTTGTTGTTGAGCTGTGTCCGTAACAACATCGTCTATATTTGTAATGGGTAAGGCAGAAGCGTGTTTGCTGGTACGCATCTTAACTTAAACTAAACTATATTTTATTTGGGTGTGTATATATATGAATGCAAGTGAGACAAAGGCATGTATCTCAAGAAACAGCGCTCCGGTTATGGGCTGTATCTGCAAAAACCAATGCAATAAAAGACTGAAACAGTAGCCTGTGTGTATCAGTCATGGCGCACACCTTTGTGTTGAAAGACCGCAGCTCCCATCTGTCGTCAGACTACCATCCACCAATTGTTTTGGATGGTAATTATGCTGTTGCCTTGATAGGCTTTCACACCTACAACAACATACCCAACATCTATGAAGGTAAAAACAAATTTCATGTAAAAGAAGGAACCGGTTGGCGAACCATCACGATACCCACCGGTGCTTATGAAATAACACACTTGGAAGAGTTACTTCAAAATGAACTTGTTGGTGCTACAGCAACACACGAACAAAAGCAACAGGCTCTCATTCTGAGACCTAATCCGAACACCATCAAATGCAGACTAAAGTGTTATACAAATGTCAGTTTTGAATTTGATGGTTCGATTGGGCGAATGTTGGGCTTTTCAAAACAAGTTCTTCAGCCGGACACCTTTTATGAATCTGATTTACCTGTTGATATAGTGGATGTTAGACAGATTCGCATCGAAACCAATATCGTGTCTGGTTCCTATTATAACGGACAACCCTCACATACGCTGTATGAGTTTGCTCCGATGGTTGATCCTGGCTACGCAATCGACATAGAACCTAAAAATTTAATTTACTTGCCGGTGAACAAGCAAGAGATTTCCAATATAAGCATCGACATCGTCGACCAAGATTCAGTTCCTGTCAACTTTCAAGGTGAAGAGGTGTCTGTTCGCTTGAAACTTATAAAAGTTGCTTAGTATGTTGGTCTTTAAGGATATAAAAGCAAGTGCATCTACCACATCAAATTCAGTTGAGTCAGACACGTCAAAGGGTACGCTTCGTCCCGATAATATTGAGTTCCTGCAAAGCCTGGGTTATCATGTCGTCAAAACTAGAAATATTCAAAGAACCCGTGTTTGATGATGGCATCGATCGAGAAGAGCTGCGCTCTTACTATTCACCAACTAAATCGTTTGGTAACAGCGATGAAATTGAAATAGCCATCAACCAACAAGATGCGTTCGTATGTCTGGCCGAGTCAGCTCTAATAATCGAAGGTGCTCTGGAACCTGTAGCAATCCAAAATGCCACTGGTGCTTGTTATCTGTCAAATAATGGAGGAGCAGCTCTGTTTGAATCAATGACCTATGAGTTAAATAACAAGGAAGTGGAACGAGTGCGAGACCCATACACCACAACCATCATCAAAAGTCTGCTATCGTTCAGTAAGAATGAAGCCCAATCTCTTAGCAACGCCGGTCTGAATGTGTCGTCGGAGCACATCACCTTAAATGATAACAAGTTTCACATGCTCATACCTGTCTGGTTCCTCTTCAGTTTCTTTCATCATTTCAAAGGAGTTCTCTGTGGCAAACATACTTTCCGCTTTACAAGAAGTCGAAACGATTCCAATGGCTATTACAGCACAGGTACGGCACGAGCAAAAATTACCGTAACCAATATGTTTTTAAAGGTAAAACATGTATTTCCCAATGATAAAATGAAATTGGAACTGATGGATAAAATAGCCAAAGACACCTCTATATTTCTCGCCTACCGCAAATGGGACATATACGAGTTACCAGCACTCAGAGATATCAACAGAGATGTGTGGGCTGTTAAAACTGCAACCAACTTGGAAAGACCTCGATATGTGATTATAGCATTTCAAACAGATCGTAAGGATAACGTGAAGAAGAGGTCAGACTATTTCGATAACATTGGTATGATGGACCTTCGAGTGTTTCTAAATTCAGAATGCTACCCTTATGAATCTATGAATATGGATTTTGAGAAATCGAAATATGCAGAAGCCTATAACATGTATACAGATTTTCAAAAAAGCTTCTGTTATAAAAACATGTCGGAGCCTATCTTGAATTATGACGAGTTTAAAGACAGAGCTCTATTTGTGATTGACTGTCAGCACCAGAACGAGTCAATCAAGTCTTCAACGGTGGACATTAAGGTGGAGTTTATGAGTCACGCCAACTTCCCAAAAAATACTCGTGTTTATTGTCTGGTTATTCATGACAGTGTAATGGAATATAAACCTCTAACGGGCATCGTTAGAGCCATTATGTAATAATAGTATGTCATTTATGTATCAATATGTACAACTTAATTAATCCTAATAAATTTTTATTGTATGTAAAACAGTTGTTTTATTTTTATTTTGTTGCATTTTTATTAACCCCTTTCTGTCTGTCAGTCTAAGCAAAGACTTCGAGCTGTCATGACGTGTTTGTTAAACAGCTGTACAAGCTCAAGCAAGGTTCTATATGATACTTGTTGGGCAATCAATTGTCTGTCTGTCTTTTATTACACAGCTCTGTCAGTCTAAGCAAAGACTTCGAGCTGTCATGACGTGTGTGTGTGTGTGTTAACAATCAACAACAGCGTCTATATGTTTTGTTTGGTTCAAGTGGATGTCATTAAACAACTGTGTTATTTCTATAAGGGCCCCCATTCAAGACCTCAACATACGTTAGTGTGTGCTAAGCCGTGAAACAAGTATGACGTCTCTTGCTGTATGTAAGTATACTATTATATTATTTATGTTTACATACAAACATTACTTATCAAACAATCCTCGTATATCAAAGTTAATTTAGTTGTTTTAAATCGAGTTTTGTTACTTGTGTGTTTTTGATCACTCCCTATATAAATTTAGATTCATTCATTCAAAATACAAACACACTAACATAAACAAACACGACGGCAATAAAACCAAGTCCCCGAGTTTTATTAGGCTATTAAAATAATCTCATTAACATATCTAGATGTAAATACGTTTTTCTTATTGATATAGTTTACTTCAAACGTTTTTTGTTATTAAAATGATATTAGATAGGTAAATTGGAACGTCTTTTAAATTTCTTTTTACTATAAAATATAAACAATTGTTTTTAACATTACAGTTCCTATTATTCAAATTGGAATGTAATAGAGATACCACCTTTGCCCACACACACAAACTCAGCACCCTCATAAACTCGTTTTATGTAACAGGTTTTTGTTTTATATATACCCACTGATAACAAACTTTCATCGTATGTCTGAATAGCATAATCGGTTTAGGGACGTTTGCATATCTTAGTAAGCTGTATGGTTGGGGGTTCGAATCTAATTCAATCTAATTTCAGGCGAACGCTTTTCTTTCAAAAATCATATTTCAAATTAAATTCAAAATTTCAAATTACCCGCTCAATATATCTTCCTCATATATGTATGTGTGTGTGTGACTAAACCGAATGACTGTGTCCAACAGATGTCTCCCATCGAGCTAGAGAATATTCTCTACACTCTACAACTTTACAAATAGAATATTCTCTAGCTCGATGAGTCATATCTCTGGACACAACAGACAGAAATTTTCAAACAAATTCAAATTTCCCGCCAAAAACGAAATACCCTAACAAACTTCAATACACCTTAACAACAACAACAACACAATAAACAAACCAAACAGCTGTGTTTACGAACACCTAACCTTAATAAACAAAATACATAACCTTAATAAACAAACAGATGCATGGTAATCAACACACACATGACATAACCTTAATAAACAAATACAAACATAACCTTAATAAACAAACAGATGACACGTGAGCGAACATAACCTTAATAAACAAATACATAACCTTAATAAACAATCAGACAAACACACATGGAGACCTGACTTGTAGATATCTATGGACACACAGGTCAGACATCTTGGAACGCTTGTGACGTCATCTCAGGTTAGTTCCATAGAGAGAGAACCCGGATTGCAACTGTCTATGACAGGTCAGCCATCTTGGAATGCTTGTGACGTCATCTCAGGTTAGTTCCATAGAGAGAACCCGGCTTGCGACTGTCTATGACAGGTCAGCCATCTTGGAATGCTTGTGACGTCATCTGACAGGTCAGGTGACATTTGACGTTGACACATGTCAGGTCAGGTGACAGCTGACGTTGACAGCTGTCAGGTTAGCTGACAGCTGACAGCTGACAGCTGTCAGGTCAGTGACATTTGACACCTGTCAAATCTGACAGGTCAGCTGTCAACTGTCACAGGTCTGCGCAGGTCAGCGCATGCGCATGATGACTCGCGCATGCGCAGTAAAAAGTGGAGGGGATGAGCCCAGGTGCCGGACTATCTACTCGCATGCGCATATCCTTTATTTGAATTCTGCTTACTAAGACGATTAGGATGATACAACACACATTCCCTCTAAACCAAAATCTAAAAAAGTTGATTTGCGCATGCGCATATACTATATTTGAATTCTGCTTACTGGGAAGAGTAACATGACTTCAAACACTTGTCCTCTAAACCGAAAGCTAGATGGTTTCTACATCCTGATCTGGAGCTAAATCTGAATCTAAATCTGAATCTAACCTTGCCACACATACACACATAAAGATTTGAACCTGTAACCACACAAACGCATTAACTTTTGAACATGTAGTTACATACATGTATAAATATTTGAACCTGTAGCCATACAATAGCCAAACAAACAACGTACATACATAGGCAAATACAACATACAACACACATACATCAAGATTTGAACCTGTAGCCACGCAAACATCAGGATTTGAACCTGTAACCACACATGCACATCCACCACTTAGAAACCTGAGCTTACTGTTTAGTTAGTCAGTACTCCTCGTATATGTTGTCCCTCGTATTTGTTTGACACTACCATATTAGGGACGATATATCAGGGATTCGAACATATATCTCTTTCAAGTAATAACCGTCCAATGAGTTAGTTTGTATAATAACAAAAGTATGAGCTTCTTAATGTAACATGTGAATTATTAAGTGCTTGTTTATGGCTAACATTAAATAAATAAACTATTTGGTTATTTAACATATTAATAATTATTTAATTTCATTATATACGAGTATAAACAATTAACAAGATAGCGATTTAAGTAATCTAACTAATAAAACCGTGTCTTATTTAACCTATTTAAATAGTCACTTATATGCAAACATTAAGCAGTAAAAAAGTGTCGATGTAGCGCAGAGGTGTTACTCTCGTACTTTAGATCCGAGGTTCCGCGGTTCGCAGCTGGTCTGATCCCAATATTTTTTTAAAGTGTCACGTGGTGCGGCATCCGGGGGAGAGCACAAGACTCTCCCGGTGTCTCTCAGCAACTGGGAGAGGACGTGAGACGCTGCAAACCTCTCTCTAACACCACACAGGTTAGATATCTCTCGCACACACAGCTCTCTCTCCCTCTCAAAATGTCACAAAAAAACCTGCTATTATTAGCCAACTAGCCAAGGTTTAACATGGGAAACACGCGATTTTGGGGGTAGAACTCTCATTTTTTCCTCTACTTTTATGCCATTAGGTCCACTAAGCGTGAGGTTACAGAGTTGACATCCAATTTTATTGTTTTTGGTAGGGAAGTCCCAGCTCATAGATCGTGTACTTAAAAACGTTATTTATAACATTTGGTATATATACTATACATTTCGTTGATTTAAACTAGCCCTTTCTCGCTTTACCAATTTTATATGGCTTTACTTGCGGTTATTCGATTTGGTTTTCGATTTAATTTGTTGACTAATTCACTTGTTACCTGTTTGTTTGATATGGGACACACTATATATACATGTATGCAGAATATTTTGTGTGGCCTTCCGTCGTTGTCTAGAATCATCAAGTTAATCGCGGTTGCACGGTGACGACAGTGACGACTGACGTCGGGCATTGGAACTTCGTAGAGTGGCGAACGGTGTTTTTTTTTATATATAGGGAGTTGTCAATGGGTGAGACAAAAAGAGACATGTCTCTGTCGCAAGTTCTACTTCCACGTCGATGGTGAACTACAGGCTGGACGGTAGAGGGGCTAGAGAGTGAACGGATTTTTAAAAGGTAGAGTTTGGTTGGAGACAGGTTTCGAAACACAGGTGGAAGTAACGGAATATTAGGCGTAATTTAAATGTTAAAATAGTAGTAGGTATAGATGGTATGTTCTAGAGCCGCTACCCGGGGCGGCCGCCACCTCCACCACCCGCCGAACTGACCCGACACCCGCCTCCCATCTGACCCGAACAACTTAGCCACCCGACCACGCCCTGACCTGACTGGATACGCCACCGAGCTAACCCGGGTGGTGAAGATGAGGTAATCGAAGAGTGCGAAAGTTCGAAAACTAGCCGCCACATCCAAAAACTACATCACCTATCTAAATCAGAATGTGGAGAGCTCCAACCTGAAATGACGTAATCCAAGATGGCGGCCAAGATGGCAACCGTTGGCGCAAAAAATCAAAAATTTTAAAATATTAAAAGGTATCTAACCCGACCTATTGTATATCAGTGAGGCATGCGCAAACCAACTTTTTTACTTTTTAACTTAAACCACACGTGTTTGGTGTGATGTCACTCGTCTCAGTAAGCAGAATTCAAATATAACATATACGCATGCGCAAACCAACTTTTTTATTTATTTGGTTAGAGGTATCCTGTTTGGTATCATTTTATTCGTCCTTATGAGTACATTAAAAAAAGGTGACTAACGCATACGCAAACCTAACTGTTAGGAGACAGATAGCTGCATGCATACTCTTAAAGTTGACAGCAGTTTATGGTTAGAAAACAAACAATCGATTTAAATACAACTAATTTATTAGGATTTACATACTAAATTATTACATAATGGCTCTTACGATACCAGTTTTTATTTAAATTCACAATCATTAATAACTAAACAGTAAGCTTTAGTTCTATTAGGAAAATTGTCTTTACTCATAAACTCCACTTTGATGTCGACTGTTGAAGACTTGATTGATTCATTCTGGTGCTGACAGTCGATTACAAATAGAGTTCGATCTTTAAAAGCATCATAATTTAAGAGGCTCTGACATGGTTTTATAATAAAAACTTTTTTGAAAATCTGTGTACATCTGGTAGGCTTCAACATATTTTGATTTGTCGAAATCCATATTCAGAGCTTCATAAGGGTAGCATTCTGTGTTCAGGAACACTCGTAGATCTACCATACCGATGTTATCGAAGAAGTCACCTTTGTTGCTTACGTTGTCTTTCCGATCTGTGTGAAATCCTATAATCACATATCTAGGTCTTTCTAAGTTTGTTGCAGTTTTAACAGACCACACATATTTATCAATATCTCTCAGCGCTGGTAGCTCATATATGTCGCATTTGCGATATGCGAGAATTATAGATGTGTCTTTTGCTATTTTATCCATCAATTCCAACTTCATTTTATCGTTTGGAAATACATGTTTTGCTTTTAAAAATATGTTGGTCACAGTTATTTTAGCTCTTGATGTGCCAGTACTGTAATAACTGTTGGCATCATTTCGAGCTCTTGTAAATCGGAAAGTATGTTTACCACAGAGAACTCCTTTAAAGCGATAAAAGAAACTGAAGAGGTAGGAGCAGGTGAAACTTGTTATCGTTTAAGGTGATGTGATCTGATGATACATTCAACCCAGCATTGCTAAAAGATTTCGATTCATTCTTACTAAACGAAAGCTGAGTTTTGATGGTTATTGTGGTGTATGGGTCTCGTACTCGCTCCACTTCCTTCAAACAGAGCTGTTTCTCCCTTATTTGGCATCTGGCAGTCACCAGCAGTATTTTGTACTGCTAGAGGTTCCAGAGCACCTTCTATTATTAGAGCTGACTCCGCTAGACATACGAATGCATCTTGCTGATTGATGTTTATTTCAACCTCATCGCTGTTACCAAACGATTTAGTTGATGAATAGTAAGACCTAAGTTCTTCTCGATCAATGGAATCGTCAAACTTGGGGTCTTCGAATATTTCTAGTTTTAATGACATGATAACTAAGACTTTTAAGAAATTCAATATTATCAGAAGGAAGTGTACGCTTCAAAGAAGCTGACTGTACTAAATTTGTTTTGGTAGATTCACTTGCTTTTATATCTTTGAAGACTAGCATTCTAAGCAATGTTTTTCGGCTCTAAGCGAACAGACACCTCCTCACCTTGAAAGTTTACAGGAACTGAATCTTGGTCTACGATGTCAATGCTTATATTTGAAACCTTTCGTTTGTTTACTGGTAAATAAATTCGATTCGTAGGTTCTATATCGATTGCATAACCAGGATCGACCATCGGTGCAAACTCATATAACGTATGTGAAGGTTTTCCATTATAGTAGGAACCAGACACAATATTAGTTTCTATACGAATCTGTTTAACATCCACTATTTCAACAGGTAAATCAGATTCTTGGAAGACACCTGGTTGAAGAACTTGCTTTGAAAATCCCAGAATTCGTCCAATCGAATCATCAGATTCAAAACTGATACTTGTGAAACACTTTATTTCACATCTAATGGTGTTCAAATTAGGTCTCAGAATCAAAGCTTGTTGTGTTCACGTGTTGCTGTAGCACCAACAAGTTTATTTTGAAGCAAGTTTTCAAAATGTGTTATTTCATATGCACGAGTGGGTATCGTGATGGTTCTCCAAGCAGCTCCTTCTTTTACATAAAATTTATTTTTACCTTTATATATGTTAGGTATGTTGTTGTATGTGTGAAAGCCTATCAAACCAACAGCATAACTACCATCGGGATCCAATTCAATTGGATGATCGTAGTCTGTTGACAGATGGAACTGCGATCTTTCAAGGCGAAGGTTTGCGACATGACTAAAACACAGAGGCTACTGTTTGAGTCTTTTATTTAACAATTTTAAACATGTGACCACAATTATAAGTATTATATTTCTGATACATCATGTTTGTACATTAGAGTAGAGTCTAAGGTAACGCTGCAACTTAACTGGTGGCTTCAAGTTTCCATATGAGTCAAAGTACACGGCTGTGTCACCACGTTTCTTAACTGCAACCCAATGACTGCCAGGCTTCTTGTTTGTTTGCAAATTCATGATGAGTCAATCATTTTTACGTGGTCCGGTTGATGGCAATATATCTCGCATGTATACACCTCTAAAATATGGAATTTTCATTTTACCAGCAAATTCCATAAGATCTTCATTTGTTAGAGGTCTTGCTGGTAAACATCTTACTCGTTTTTTGGCTTCTGCAAATACAACCCATAACCGCTACGCTGCTCCTTCAGATATAATCCTTTGCCGAGTCTCTTATACTTTGGTTTTAATTTCAAACCACTACCTTTCTTACCCATATCGATAGCCTCCATCGTTTTGTTATGACGTTCTTCTTCCTCTAGTTTATGTTGGGCTGCTTTAGCATCGTTAACTGTCTTAGCAATACCAGCAGCACCGCCACTCAGAGCACCTAGTGCTGATAGACCACCAAATATCCGAGCTAGTAGCGGAAGGAAGCTTCCGCTTTTAGGTATTGGAATAACTCGAGGTTTCAGAACATTGTTTAACAATTGCGTGAGCGATATCAAACACAGCATTCTCTGATTGAATAAGGTTTCTGTCTTTTATAACTTCTCCAATCAGACTAAACATGTTTTTAAATGGAACATTCTTTTTGGTTTTGAGTTGATTACATCTAGACCTATACCGAGCTTTCTTTTAACTTTCATGCTGTTTGTAACGCTCCAAGCGGCTAACTTTTCACCAAAACTAGCGTCCTGCGACTTGACTCTCTCCCAAGCTTTCCAACACTTCGTCGGCTCGATGTCTATCACTTAACTCTTTTGATTGAGAGTAAGCGATATCGTGATCTCGACAAGCACGATCTAGAGGATTAATACCTTGATCACCTTTAGCCAGACCTTTAAGTTTAGTGCCTGGATCACAAAATTGATAACCAGGTATGTAAAACTCGACGGGTAATTTGTTAATGGCTGTGTTTACAAGACCTTCACCCTGTGACACCAACATTGATACTGACTGTGTGACCCGCTTACATGTCTATATTTATATACATGCTCGAAAAATATAGATTAGTTCCAGTCAAGATGCGCACCATCAAGCATGCTTCTGTCTTACCTATTACAAATATAGACCATGCTGTTGATACAGCAGAACAACAACTAAGGCATGGTCCTATCTTCCCAAACACAGTTAGATGTATCATATGTGGTCCTAGTGGGTGTGGTAAAACAAATGTTATGTTAAGTTTATTGTTTGAACCGAACGGTTTAAAGTTTGACAAGGTGTATGTGTATTCAAAATCTTTGTATCAACCTAAATACAAGATGTTACAAAGGGTGCTGAATGCTACAAAAGGTGTTGGTTATTATCCGTATAGTGAAAACGATGAAATATTAGATCCAGCAGAAGCCTTGGACCACTCGGTGTTTATATTCGATGATGTGGCTTGTAACAAACAAGAGAAAATGAAAGCATACTTTAGTATGGGAAGACATAAGAGGTGGAGACAAGTTCCGATGAGAATACCCCAACATTTAAAGAGCTTGAGGCAGATCTACAAACTATCACAACCAACCCAGCGTATCAAGAATTTTTGGAGCAATATCCTGAACAAGTTCGATATTATGTAGACAAGTATTTAACTGAACCACCGAGACTTGCTACCATTGATCAAACGTATGGTGCTCGCTACGCTTAAGATACTGGTAGCTGGAGTCTTGGTGGCAAACACTTAGACTTTACTGATGATGACGTTCGACTAGGTCAAAGAAGATATCCGCAAACACAAGGTCTGCTAGAATTGATATTAACGAAAAGACCCAGAGGCTATACTTATGACGATCTTCAACACTATAGAGATATTCTGGAATCTACTAGTGTTCATAAAATTAACTACAATCCTAATGCAGGAACCAAAGGTTGTTCCTCGGAAAAGTATCTGACTTGAATAAAACCAATTATAAATCCACGAGGGCGAAGATCCTCAACTACTCAAGGTTTTGGTTACGACACACGTCTTAACGACGAACAAAAAACTCTGGACGCAGCAAGTGCGTTATGGTAGTGAATTTTCATAAAAATGTTTTTATTGCAAATATGCGTGTTTTCTTTTTAAGAAAGCAGGCATCAATTTTGGTTACCAGTATAACCTATATAGTAAAAACAATGTGCCATGTTTCCTAAAAATAACTTTATTGTGTGAAAATGTACAAAAATTTCCAAAAGTAAGCTTAAAGTATTCCCGGAAAATTTCGTTTCTTGGTCAACCTTATAGGTTAATAGCAAATTGAGCTATTCAAATATGAAGCATTTGATCCAAATTCACTACCATACTTGCTGCATCCAGAATTTCTTTTCTTACAAACATGCATTATATTTCGATGGAAAATGCAAAACTACAATAACATAAGGCGTGTTTGATTAAACAAAAAAGAAAATTTGTATCACCAACGACTTATGGGCCACCCTGTGATTGTAGAAATATTGTTTTAAGATGTAGCTCAAGACACCCTATAATTAATATATACAAATTTTTTCATATCTTGTATAATAACGGATATATTGAGCTTTATTGATTTTTTACGGAAATTCGACAAAAATTATATACCATTAAATGATAAACTCTATAGCTAAGACTACTGCCAAGCATCAGAGAATGGGTATATTTAAAATGAATTTTCTGGAAACATTTTAGTAAAATGAAGGACAATGACGGTTGAAACTAAGACTTCAGGGTTTGTAAAACATCCTTCTTGGGACATTTGATTTCCATAGCCCGTATTAGATTCAAGTTATTTGCTTAAATTTCGCCGATTTTGACGTTTTAAATCGCAACTTTGACGTTTTGAGGAAAACCCCAATTTAAATTTTTTAAATGCCTATAACTTTTTTGTCTTTTGACCTACATAACTAAATTTTGGTAAGTAACTTACCTATAAGGATATAAACCTGCGTTGTTAATTCCGGAGATATAATTTTTTTTCGAAAGAAAATACAAAATTTTCCGAGAAAACCTGGGCAGATTTTCCTGGCTAACAAACTTATCCAAGCCATTTGAAAAAGAAATTGATTCACGAAATTTAATTAAAATCGGCCCATTATGTGTTAAGTTATCGGTGTGATACACACACACACACATATATATATATATATATATATATATATATATATATATATATATATATATATATATATATATATATATATATATATATATATATATATATATATATATATATATATATATATATATATATATATATATATATAAACATATAAAAATTGAAACTAACCCCAGATATGTGTTCTAGGAGGTCTAATTAGCGCTCATTTGAAGAAATTTTTTCAAAATTCAAAAGTCGGGATCACCTTATTAGTGAATTTTTTTACGAAAATTCACTAAAACCGAACCTAGAGCTCAGAATGTCAGTGATAGAAAAAGCAGCACTAACAACTATATGATGCAAAATAACAAACAAATAGAATATGTGTATTGGGATGACCTAAATGAGTTGGTTGATAGACACATTAGACTTTTAGTGGCTTCCCAAACTGCTGGTAATAATGCTCATAACAATGAAATTCAGTCAATCATTGAAGCACTGAAGGAGGTTGGTGTTATCGCCTAATATACCTACATATATCCCAGACATACCTACTTATTGCTTAGTATAAAAAATGTCTATCGATAAGTTTGGACGATGCCAATCCAATAAAGGTTTTAAGTTTAAAATTATTGAAAGAGAGATTTTCCCAAGAACTGCTAGTGGTGATTTTGATTTGAAAAGCCATAGATTGTGTAACATCGCTGATCCAGTCGATTTATCAGATGGTGTAAATACAAAATTTCTTGATGTATGGATAGACGACTATCAAAAGAACAAATATGAGGTAAAACAAAGAATCAGTGCCATATTACTTGAAGCTGTACACAAACCAGAGTTGGAAGATTTAAAAAACGAATTTGAAAATAAATTGAAAATGTTTGCTAAGAGCATAACTGATCAAGTTTTAAAAGATATTGATATGTTAAAGAATAAGAAGCTGAAGAAAAAGCTGGGAGAAATAGACGACAAACTAAAAGATTTACATGATAAGTGGATACTTTTAAATCCAACATCACCACGAAGCGTAAAACAGTTGAACCATCTGATGCTAAAAAACAAATAATAAATGGGTTGTACACACCAGCAAGTATCAATTTTAAACGTAGACGTAAAATAATAAAACGTTTGAACGATTTATGGCAGATTGATTTAGCTGAATTTACAGACTACCATTGAGAAAACTCTGGATACAAGTACATTTTAGTGGTTATCAATTATTTTTCAGAGTATGTCTGGTCTCATTCAATTACATCTAAAAATGCTGAAAGAGGTGACTAAAGATATGGCCGATATTTTAGCAAATAGTACAGCAACCTCTAACATCTAGTCTGATCTTGGCCGCGAGTTCTATAACTCGAAATGTAACGCGTTAATGAAAAAATACAACATCAATCACTACAGCACTTATAGTGTGAAGAGGGCTGCAATGGTGGAAAGAGTCTTACGTGCCTTGAAAGAGAAGATATATAAAAATTTCAACTTGATTGGCTCCTACAAAAGGATTAATACACTACCTGACGTCACTGCTGCTTACAACGCTACTGTTCATCGAACAACTGGTGTTAAACCTCAAGATGTTAACAAGAAAAATGAAGAAGCTATTCTGAAACAAGTTTACTCAAATCTCAAAGTGCTTAACAAAAATAAATTTAAAGTGGGTGATGTTGTACCTATAAGTAAAGCAAAAGCTCAATTTTAAAAGGGGTATACACCTCGTTGGTCAACAGAGTTATTCAATATTGTTAGTATTCATTTCACAAATCCAGTAACATACTTTCTTGAAGATATGCAGGGGACACCAATCAGTGGAGGGTTTTACGAGGAAGAACTACAAACGACTAAACAAACAGACATCTATCTGGTTGAACGCATCTTGAGGAAGAAAGGCAAGCAGCTCTATGTAAAATGGTTGGGTTTAGATAAATCTCATAATTCTTGGATAAATTCAGATGATGTTAAATAAGCTTATATATTTAATGTATTAATGTACTTAGAATAAAATAAAAGTCTGTTAAAAATAATGTTATTTTATTTTTCCATCTGGTTACATACAATTAAGCCAAGTGAACAATTACAAGTTATGTCGTAAATCAATAATATCCTGAATAAACTTCTCCTCCGGTGCATCTGCTATATGTAGATCGTTTCTCTTCGCCTTAAGGTATTTTACTTGTGTTTATTCTCTTAAAGAGTTTTACAGAATTTGGATCATACAACATGTTAAGAACCACTTTGGAATCGGGCTGTTTATTTTTACAGTTCTTGATAGCTTTTCTAAAACTTATCTTCTGAGTCCTTACAGCATGATATGGATAGGTAGCATCCTTTTCATTTCTTGAAAGTAAACCAGAAACACAAAGTTTTCCAAAGTTACTTGGCTTTGGAGATATATCTTCAAGATGGTCTGTGATTTTAGCGTTTGCTTCTCGCATGCGCTGCACTTAATCATCTATCTCCATTAATTTCACTTCAATTCCCTTGAGGTTTTCCCTATATCTTTGATTGAATTCGCTTACGAAAAAATCAAAATTAATTTGGTTGCACTTTTCATAGAAATGATTGGATATGCAACAAGCCAACTTCAATATCAAATCTTTGCAGACATATGTACCAGATATCAAGTTGTTTTCAGCTTGTCTTCCACCAAAGTCCACCAAGTATGTGGCAGTTGTTGGTGTTACTTGAGATGTTGCTTCCACCACATCTAGGGTGCCGATATTCCGACCTTTTAGCTTGTTGTTGTAATAGGCAATTAATTCTTTGGTTTTCTTATTTTCCAACCAATGTCTGAATCTTTTCTCCCCACTTTTACAAAATTTTGTTGCATTAAAATAACCAGTGTTCTTATCGATAATTTATTGAAATTCTCCAAATAGACCATACCAGAAGTTGTCTTTAATTTGCTGGTAACTCAGATCACTTAATGTAGCCATTTTAAACACACTACCGATCACTTGGATGCGTTAGAGTTAACTGAAGCACGTCTTACCTCTACAACAACTAAATTTTGAATGCGCTTAACAGTGCGTAGTAAACAATTTATAGATGCTGGTACCACTACGGTTTGAAGCTGTGTTTATTAACATTTATTTCCAGCCACATTAGTTGTTCCAACATCCATCCGCTTTCGGCTTCTGCAAACTCCAAAGCTTTTGCGTAAATTTCGTCGACGAATTCTTGATATATACTTTCAAAATTAGTTGACACTGTAACACTTTTATTCTTAGTATTGAATGACTTTATTTCTTTACTATTTCGACTTTGGAGTACATAGAAACCAAACAATTCTACATTCATTTTAATTTCATTATGTATAGCTAAAGCATCTTCCATCAGATGAAAGACTTTATGTCTTATTGTTTGCATAAACTGTTTAATATCAATACCTTTTTCGTATATACGATAAGTAGCCATTCTATTTTTAAAATCTTGAGCTAACATCTGCACTTGTTCAACTTGCCAGGGTTCACATACGTTTTATTTACGAATTTCACTACGTAAATGTCCAGAGAAAGCACTCTTTTTCACTTGTAACAAGCACGATTCACAGTATCTCATCTTAACTATAGGTGCTTAAATAATGAATAAAAACACAAATCTTCAGCTTATATATTTTTATTAACAAATATG
This sequence comes from Tillus elongatus, assembly GCA_964006375.1. NCBI lineage: Eukaryota > Metazoa > Arthropoda > Insecta > Coleoptera > Cleridae > Tillus > Tillus elongatus. The sequence continues at coordinate 77,972,871 of OZ023267.1, forward strand.
TTTACGATGGATGTCTTTAAGTATAGTGTTATATTTAGAACAAAAGCACATAAGCATAAATATAGCAAGACATATAACAAAACCAGTTGATATAAACATAGAAAAATAATTTGAAGTGAAGAGATAAGACTCAGTTAATATGAGAGTTCTCCAATCAGATGTCTCATCAACGAGTACCATTATCAAACAGGAACATAAGTTTATAACGTACCATATCACTCTTAATTTTGGACATGTTTTATGTTGAATCTTCAATCACCTCATCGTTGTGTAGATGTGTCCAGACCATTTCATACAGCCGTCGCTGTCGAAACAAATTCGCACTTCTTTTACGTTTGGTGGTTTGTAGATATAAAATACATTCTGACATACTGTTGTCAGGATGATGAAACTTGCTTTAAAATGGTTAATTGCATATCGTGTGTATTTCTTTAAAACGATTAAGTATTTGCTTCTCTGCAAAGTGTAAGCACTCTAACATGCAAACTCGGAATGATGGTTCCTGATCTTTTAACATAATATTTATAAGCTTTACCATTTCATAGTCACACGGTAGCTCCGTCTTATTAACACATTTGAGAACATCAGCGACACAATAGAGAAAATCACTAAGCCGAATATCACAGTTAAAATTAGTTAGAAACTTCACCTTTTCGTTAATGATTTCAACCAGATCTAGTAGTTGCTGAACTGCATCTTCAGTTAAATAAAAAGTAGTGGAATGATCTGAGATTGATATACCTTTACTGTCTAATATTTTAATAGGCTTGACGGTACATACTCCAATATTTTCTGGTTCAATCGTATTACCTTTGGCAAAGTATTCTTCAGCTGCTTTTGTTAGTGTTGAAATAAAATAATCCCATTCCCACGAGCTAGATGAGATTGTTATATTTGGACTTGGTAGATACGGACTTGTATTTACAATCTTAATTATTGGAATCAAGCCAGCAGCGTTTGATATACCAATTGCAACACTTAGAGATGGGTTAACAGTATACCTTGTTTCCAACAGCATTCTACTTTCTTGATTAATCTCAATAATATTCTGCCGCAGAGCTGCATCAACTTGACCCCAATGACAATCATCACAAACACTGTTATTAGCATCGTTAACATCGATACCATACATGTTGAACAGAACAAGTACACTACTATAGCTACTAAGAATAACTACTTTGAGCAGATTGTAGACTAAGAGTGATGTGCTTGCATGTCACTCGATGTTTTTTTATAATTATATCCCCACTTTTGATTTGTTTCTCATAGGAAACCGTTGAATAAAATCACACACGGAAAATGACAACTATTAACAGGAAACGAGAGCTACTTACGAGGTCATTTACACCACAGTAGAGGAAATAAGATTGCTTACAGGGTCACTTGTCGGAAATGTTAAAGATAACGAAAGTTGGAAACGATGTGGTCGTTACCACTAGATGTATACCTTCTTCTCAACTCTAAAAATCCGCATGCAGCTATCTGTCTCCTAACAGTTAGGTTTGCGTATGCGTTAGTCACCATTTTTGAATTATTCTCATCAGGACGAATAAAATGGTATCAAACATAATACCTCTAAACAAATAAATAAAAAGTTGGTTTGCGCATGCGCATATATCATATTTGAATTTTTCTTACTAAGACGAGTAACATGACACCAAACACGTGTGGTTTAACTTAAAAGCTAAAAAGTTGGTTTGCGCATGCGTCAACCGCTATATTTATATACGTCATGATATATGAAATCAAAATGGTACATCCTCTTTTTTCAACAGGTCGGGTTAGATACCTTTTAGTATTTTAAAATTTTTGAATTTTCGCGCCAACGGTTGCCATCTTGGCCGCCATTTTAGATTACATCTCAGGTTAGAGCCCGCCCCATTCTGGTTTAGATAGGTGATGTAGTTTTTAGATGTGGCGGCTAGTTTTCGAATATTCGCACTCTTCGATTACCTCATCTCCACCACCCGGGTTATCTCGGTGGCGTATCCGATCAGGTCAGGGCGTGGTCAGGTGGAGGAGTTGTTTGGGTCAGTTCCGAGGCGCGTGGCGGAGTGTTGGGTCAGTTCGGCGGGTGGTGGAGGTGGCGGCCGCCCCGGGTGGCGGCTCCAGAACATACGATCTATACCTACTAATAGTGATTGAAAGAGAGGTTTCCTTCACCCTAAGAGTTAGGGATTCATGTACACTTAAATTAAAATTGCGTATGTTCCTAGAGGAGTGGTTAAGGGACCGCAATACCTGCATAAGAAGGGGATTTAAGACGCCATTTTGTTGGAAGTTACACCACGTGTGTGAGGAAAGATTTGAGGAATTTCGAACCCTAACGAAAATCACGCACTGGTAATCGTGCGAATTAATGATATATTTATACCCTGAAGTAATTTAATTACCCTCAGATAGGAGGTAAAAGGGTAACTATGCATTCTGTTGCTAGCTATATTTGTTTTTTTTTGTGTGTTATTGGGTGTCAGGCAGAAGTCGTGCTCGTGTCGGGCAAAAACTATCCTAGTATCAGCTAAAAGGTCCTAATGTCAGGCAGAAACTATTATTGTGCAGGTTTATTTTAGTGGTATATATGTTGGTTATATACATGGTTATCATCACCTTTAGGCCTCTAAGTGGTATGGGTATTGACGTTAGAGTCCTAGTGGAAGGATTTTATGGGTGATTAGATCATCCCCGTGGTAGCAGTCCATCCGTTGTAGCAGTCCATTCATTTTAGCAATCTAGTCGTAGTACCACGTTCCCAGACTATATATAGGTGTGCCGAGAGAGTATTATTAGTCATGACTTGGCGATAAGTTCCCGCAAAAGAGAACATGGAGTAATTTTGGTTTAGATAAGTGATAGGAAATCAGAGTTATATAAAGGCCTTTTGATAATTTAAATTTTAAGGGGCCTAAGTGATATAGTAATCTTGTTAACTACTTTCACTAATGTGAGTAGTCAATTTTATTGAGAACAAATAGATACAGCTCTCTAGGAGTTTGATAAATGCCTCACATTTGTATAATTGCTTCGCGTTTAAGTAAGCTGTGGTGCCTTTGAGGTTTTATCACTATAAAGTTGAACTTTACAGCTTATTTACTAACTTAAAATACAACCTTGATAATATTTTAAACTGTCGTTTACTTACTCCGAGTATATTTATATTATATATGTGAACTAAGCGTGCGCACGTCTGGCAAAACATAATGTTGAATTTAATTAATGAGATCTTACGCTACCGAGCTATTCTGGGATTTATAGTAACTGCTTTAAATTTTAGAGAACCAGATTTAATTTTAGATGGTTATGCTTTCCAGGACAGGTCATTTGTGCTGAATGTACATTTTAAATTGAGGTGTTTGTTCTGGTGTCCATTTATTAATAAACCGATATTTTATCTTGTGGTAATTAGTCAGCTAGATTTATTTGAAGGTAGTCTCACTCCTGAAATTTACACAGTGATTTGATTGGTTAATTTTCTCATTTATGTAGATGCCTTACGACTGTGCGATCAGTGATGCATATGCGGGCATCTATGTATGTCTCTCTTGCAGTGATTATTAGGTATAACTACCAGTGTGGTGCAGAGTGTTCTTGGTTGGGGTTGGATCACTGGTGATTGAGTGAGGTAATAGTATACTAACAACTTATTTAAATATCCGGGGGTAGGTGTAACAATCAAGTGGTGCCCTGTATAACATCTTATTTAGAAACCCCGCCCATCTCCACTATTTAAAAGCTGGCGGCCGCCTAACCTGCCGGTAACGTTGCTTATACCAATGACTGCTTGAGGTTGAGGTTAAGTTAGAGTTGTTATCATTAGCAAAAAAGAGTGGGCGTTATAATATTTTGAGACTTTTTCGCCGTTTTTGTAAAAAAAATCCAAATTTCTGACACCGATATTCCACCCTTACACATTCAACCCCTAATTTAATCTCAGCACAAAATACCAGATGTTTGATGAAATTGTAAGTTTTCTAATAAACAAACCCTAAAACGTTATATTACTCGAGTTTTAACGAAAAAATTTCAATTTTCATCAAATCCTCCCCTATCCCCCGAAGGGATTTTACCCAAAAGCAATCCGAACCGTTCGTTTGTCGGGTGCTAACTGTGTACCAAATGAAGACGATATCTCATTTGACCTAAAGTTATCGGGGCTGCAAACAGACAGATATAGAGACCTACAGACCGACAGACACAGAAAAGTATTGTTCCCAAATCATGTTTTCTATATGTTTTGACACTTTTTACGACGCTTAAGAGAAAAAAATATTTAAATCACCGATAACTCAAAAAATAACGCCCCGATTTTGATCAAATGTGGCACATACCTTCCTTTTGCAAGTGGCTTGGATAAATTCGTTAGTCAGGAAAATCGGTCCAGGTTTTCCCAGAAAATTTTGTCTTATCTTTAGAAAAAAAAAGTATATCTCCGGAAATAACAAAGCAAGGGCAACCAGATTTGGTATGCTAGTTTCTGTCATATAGCGTATCCTGTGCACCAAAATTGAGATCGATATCTTAAAAAACAAAAAAGTTAGAGATAAATGAATTTTTAATTAATTAAATCTGATTCAAGAAAGTTAAAACGTCAAAATTGATTGGGTACAAATGTAAGTGAAAAATAGTACAAGAAATGACTAACAAGCTCCTAGATAGGTGTCTAAGTCGTTATTTTTCTTGATTCCGTTAAAATATGAGCAAAAAATCCATTGTAAATCGAAATGGTTTTGTGTAAATTGTAAATTGTTGAACAATTAACATGTATTATGGCATATACCTTCTAGTAGATACATATAGAGCGTAGCTCAGTGGGCTGAGTCCCTGTGCATCGGATAACAAATTCAGTTGACTCTTACATGACGAGTTCTAATCCTAGTTAGTGACTTTACTTTTTTTTTTTAATTTTTAGTCTCATTTCACTTTACCGTTATCTAATCAGATTGTTCTTATTTCGATCAATTTTTTAGCGAGTTTTTGTATAAAAAATAATTTGACAAAAAGAATAGGAAACTTTTAAGGCTTAATTCAATTTGAATAGCATATCTGGTTGTTTGGTCTTGCCCTAACTTTGTAAAACCGTTTCATATTTAATACAGTCGTAAAATTTTCCCGTGGGTTCACAAGTGATTGTTTTAATGTATTTTCTTTAAAAAAAATCACTAACGAGGAGATCCCGACTTTTGAATTTAGAAAAAACTTCTTCAAATGACCGCGAACTATGCCACCTAGAACATATATCCAGGGTCAGTTTCAATTATATATATATATATATATATATATATATATATATATATATATATATATATATATATATATATATATATATATATATATATATATATATGGTGAACAATTTACCAAAATTTAGGTCTGTAAGTTTAAAGAGAAAAAAGTTATAGGTATTTAAAGAAAAAAATTGGGTTTTTCCTCAAAACGTAAAAAGTCGGGATTTGAAACGTCAAAATTGTAAACATTTAGAGCCTCAATGGTTCAGAGGTAAGAACGTGTGCCTCTGAAAGAAGGGTACTGGGTTCGATCCCAGGGTTCTCCATTCACTTTTTCAGTACAAACTGTAACATTAACATCAACCGAGGTTCTGGCATTGTATTTGAGCAAGTTGAATGTCTGCACGTTCCGCCCTTTGGAGGGGGCGTAAAGCCGTCGGTCCCGTGTCCATGCGATCTTGGGTACGTTAAAGATCCCTACCCTCCTTGCAGGCAGGGGGTCGCAAAATTTCCAGGATGGTGAGGTGAAACTGCTCCCTGGCGTCGGTGATTGGCCATAGTCGCGGAAATAGGCCGACGTTAAAGAAACAAAACACACACATTGTAAATATTCAGGCAAAGAATCTGAAAGAAATACGGATTATGTAAAGAGTGTTCTGCGAACCCTTCAGTTTCAGCTTCAACCATCATTGCCCTTCATTTTAGTAAAATATTTCCAGAAAATTAATTTCAAATGGACACTTGCTCTGATGCTTTGAATATAGTTTTAGTTAAGTTTATGGTTTAACGGTCTATAATTTTTAGCTAATTTTCGTAGAAAAAATTCGTCAATGAGGAGACCGCGGCTTTTGAATTCTAAAAAGATTTCTTCAAATGAACGCAAAGTAGACCCCCTAGAATCTATATCCAGGTTTACTTTCTATTTACATATATACAGGGTGACTCATCTCTACGGTAAAGCTCAATATAATTGTTATTATGCAAGATAGGAGAAAAATTGTGCACGTTACCTAAAGGGTGTCTTGAGCTGCATCTTATAAAATTATTTTGACAATCACAGGATAGCCCATAAGTCGTTGGTGATACCCACAATTAAGTGCGTTTTAGTAGCGAATTTTCATTAAGCGCTTCAAAATTCGATAACGCAATTTGCTATTAACCTAACGTTCGTCAGCTAGGAAACGAGTTTTCTCGGAAAGGTTTTAATTTTATTTTCGGAAAATTTTCAAACAAGTTATTTTGTAAAATATGGTACATTGTTTCTACGACCTATATAGGTTATACCGGTGACCAAATTGATTCCTGCTTGTATTAAAAAGACATATTTGCTATTAAAAACATTTTTATGAAAATTCACTTCCCTAATGCACTTGCTGCGTCCATACTTTTCTAAACCTTTAGAAAATAGCTACAAACAAGAGCCTAAATGTCGTGTCTCCAAAAATTTTGAAAGCAGTTCAACTGGAGAATCAAGTAATTCCTATATATATATATATATATATATATATATATATATATATATATATATATATATATATATATATATATATATATATATCTTTTGGAATGTCGCAGGAGCGATCACAGTCAGTAGCTTGCTGATGATGAACCGGGACGGTTCGAAACTGCAGTCCACGTAAAACAATAAAGAATCACAAAGAGTAGAGCAAAAAATTAAATTATATATATATATATATATATATATATATATATATATATATATATATATATATATATATATATATGCGCATATTTATACAAATATAAAATCCAAAAGTTACTGACCGAATTCCAAAAACTGAATGTCGTAAACACTCAAACATTTTACGATTATTTTTTTTTAAAGAAAAAGCTATATATAATCTTTAAATCAAGATTATATGTATCTAACTGGTACCTTGCTGGGAAATACGGAGCTAATTTCAAACTGACGAATTGACAAAGCCTTAAAAAACTCATACAACTTGTCAAATACACATAAAATTACGTCAGTTTCTTATCCACATTTTTCTTTACTTCGATAACTTAGGTAATAAGCCTACAAGTAATTTTTTACTTGCTTTATTTAATTAAATTAACCTGATGACCCCACTTTTATTAGATATGTCATTTTTTAAAGAAAAATTCACTTCTACAACGAAGTGTAATTTTTGATAAAATCCAAATAAGTTAAATGCATACGCTGTGGAGTTAGTTATCAAATACTGAATTGTCATAAACGTGCAACCACCCCTTGAAACTTCAGAACTTGCATGGGGAAATGGGCGTTTGAGTCGTGTACAATCTTTTATTCCACCCTAATGCCAGACTGTCAGCTGTATCGATTTTAATGTAGGTACATTAGTAATCGTTGAAATCAGCTTAGAACAAAGATATCGTTGAATAAAGTAGCATTACTTCATTAAATTAAACTTTAATCTCGATATATGCAGATGAAGTCGTATCTCTCAGCGGCGTACGTAGGTACGTACCTTGCTCGTAGAGTCGAATAACGCGAGCTTAGTAGAGAAACAACTTCATGAAGTTATCCTTCTATCCATCACCCGTTTTTATCATCATTAATCACCACATACAATACGTATATTCTAGCGTACGGTTTTCCAACATATAACAGCTACTACTAGACTAGACAGAATCTTGTTTCTGGCTTGGTGCAAAGTAAATTAAAATGTTGGTGTACCTGGTTGTTTAAGTACAATTCGGAGAACCTAATTCATCACAATACAGTTTTCAGACCCGACAATCGTTTTGCTAACAAAGTTAGCGTCATCAAGCGGATGAATAAACTAATAAATAAAAAATTAATAAAAGTTTATTAACTCCCTTGTTGACGCTAACTTAGCGAAATGATCGTCGGGTCTAAACACTGTATTGTGATGAATTGGGTTCTCCAAATTGTACTTGTCGGTGCTCATCACAGGCTCCAATCTTCACTCATTCCAATCTTCACACACTGGTTGTTTAATTAAATATTGTTAGATTTGTAATGTAAAAATATAGAAAACAAAATTAGAAAATTGTTAGTGTAACAGTTATGTAAGGTAGTAGTTGAAAAAATAATATTTAGTTATGACAAGGAAGTGATAATAACAGTAATATTTTTTTTTCAAACACTCCCCTTCAAACATAACTGTTACAAACGAAAGAGCATGAATAGGCGTCAACATATATAACAATAATTGTTTGTAAAATTAAACAAAATTGTTGAATACTAAATAAAGATATAGAATTATAAAAGATTTAAGCTATAAGCTGATACAGTAAAACCTCTCAATAGCGGCCACCATCGGGGAACATAAAACTGGCCGTTATACAGAGGTGGCCGCTATTCAGGGGTTTGACTTTAATGAATATACTTATGTAGTAACTACGGTTAATATATATACATATATATATATATATATATATATATATATATATATATATATATATATATATATATATATATATATATATATATATATATATATAATATAGGTTGTTTACTATAGGGAACTTATTATGAAGTTTTTAAGATTTTTAGAAAAAAAAAACAACACTTAAATTGTAAATCACAAACTTTTATTTACATACTGCAATTAATATGTAGGTAGAGGTACAGTTATTAATAACATTTTACAAAACAACGACAAAAATAAAGTTTAAATTGTAACATGCACAATTTATTTTAAACTTTTTTGACATATTTCATGATCGATTGCTGTTTCATATTTCTGATTTTATTTTTGTAATTCTCCGATTCACATTTAATTAACATTTTTGAAATATCTGTAGCTAACTCACCGTTATCTGAAAGCACAAAAAAACTTTCTAAGTCTCGTAATTTTAGGCAAGCTTCGGATAAACTTGAAATTGTAGATACAGATGCAACACAATCAGATTCTTCACATTCCCTATCAGAATTGTTAGACTGCACGTCCGTATTTTCACGTATTTCTTCAATACAATCGGTGATTGTTAGTTCTGGACTTTCGGTTAAAATGTTATCATCAACTGCTGCAAAGTGTCTTAAGCTTGAAAATGAGTTAGTCAATGTGGTAAATAATTGCGCCAAGGGAATGTCATCTTCTTCATGAGCAATATTTTCTAATTCCTGCTCATTCTGTAAAAATCCAGCTTTGCAGAAACATTTGCTAATAGTGTCTTTTGAAACCTTTTTCCAGGCAGCAGCTATCCATATCAAAGCATTGGTAATGGTGATGTGTTTATCGAATTCTTGAACTAAATCACTGTCAATTAACGTTAACAGTCTTTTAACCAGTAAACCTCTATAAATCATTTTGAATTATACCTTAATCTACAGGTTGACAGTGGGATGTTTTATTCGGCGAAAGAAAAATTCTCTTTACGTTTTCCAGTGGGACCTTGGTGTGCGAAGTTGCATTGTCTAAAAATAGCACTACTTTCCTGTTTCGTCTTTTCGTTTTATTGTTAAATTTATGCAGCCATGCTGTCATTATATTTCTTGTCATCCAAGTCTTTTTGTTTGATACCCACTCCAATGGCAATGCGCTAATATTAAAACAACGTGGATTATTGCTTTTGCCAATGATTAGGGGTTCTTCTTTTCCACCCAGCATATTAGCACAAAATATAATTGTCAGTCGTTGTTAAGCCATTTTTCTTCCAGCACACTTGTCGTTCTTTATAGCAAAGGTTTTTGATGGTGTCGCACGATAATAAAGACCTGTTTCATCTGCATTAAAAATGTCTCTCGGGCAATAAGCTTTTAAGATTGATGGCAATGTTAATTTTCAATTTTCTACATCCGTGATGTTAACGTCAGCTGACTCATCACAAATTGCTTTGAAGCAAATACTATGTCTTTGGCAAATTTTTTATAGCCACCCGTTTGATGCTTTGAAATTGGTCATATTTAAGTTCTGCGCCGCTTCCAATGCTCTTTGCTCTTTGTTGAATTAAAGGTCCAGATACAGGCACATTTTTATTTCGAGCTTTGCAAAACCAGTTATACACCACTTGATCAACAGCACTACGCTCAGTTTTTGGAAATTTTCTCCTCTATTCCACGTTAGCACCTTGTTCACAAAGTTTTTTTTTATATCACTTTTATTTTTTTTAAATGTCATTTATCTGAGTTTTCCAACACCACATTTTTTTCTGCCAATTTTCTTGAACTTGAACCACTTTTTCACTATCAGTAATGATTTCAATTTTTTCTTTAAGGCTGAGACGTTTTCTTTTCACCGACGTATTGAGTTGTTGATAAGCAGAAGGATCTAACTTAACTGATTATTTAGTTAGGTATACGTTTCCTTTTACTTCACAGAACATTTTACCGTTAGTAAAGACCTCTAATATCTAAACTAGACATTAAAATTTATTCAATTCTTAAAGAGCACTGGTTGCCATTTCCTGGAAGTTGCTGTTCTTGTACCTATTATTTGACGAATGCGGCGCGGTGGTCATAAATCATCCTGACGTGTTTTTTTATCACTCGATCTTCCGACGGACCATTCTTAGATTCGGTCTTGAGGTTGATTTGTTGATCACCGTTATATAGAGGTAAATTTACTATAAAAAAAAGTATTACAAATTTTTATAAAAATTGTCCGTGGCCGTTGTATAGAGGTGGCCGTTGTATAGAGGTGGCCGTTGTATAGAGGTGGCAGCTATAAAGAGGCTAGTGAATACACAAATGCCATAAGAACCATTTTCTGCGTTTACATTTGGTCGGTATATAGAGGTGGCCGCTTTATAGAGGTGGCTGTTATCGGAGATTTTACTGTATATTGTTTTGAACTGCGAGGGTAATGCATATATGATTAAGGTACTTAATGAAAGGCTTCGTCCAGACAGAAAAATTTATTGATAAGGAGTCCTACGCGTTTCGGCTATCCAATAGCCATCATCAGGGGCAAATCTAAAATTGTAATAAAAAGTCTGTCAGAAAACATTGTCTTCTGGTAGGCAATTGTGCCGGTTTAAGCACAATGATCTCAAGTTAATCTTTACATACATCATCAAGGCTAAAAATCTACAGTCAAACAGTAAAATAGGCTAAAAAAGCTACATTACATGCTAAATACAAAAGAAAAACTACAAGCTACAATTAAACAAGTTACGTAAGTCACACTACAGTCATAAACATGCAGTCAAAACAGGCTAAAGGCCATCATTATCAGAACAGAATAAAAGCTAAAAGAGCTAAAAAAGCTGGCTAGTTAGTGCAACAGAGAAAAAGTCAAATTGAATCGACAAAGCGAAAAAAGGCAGTGGAGAAACTGACAGAGCAAAACATAACAGGAGGCCACACAGTTAAGCAGAAACTCCATGAGAACTCATAAGGAGATTGAAAAAATACTTTAAAGAAGTGATACGAGAAAACAAAATGGCATCAATACTTACTTTCTAATTCTTGAAAAATCAGATTCAAACTATACACAGGTTGCCAAGGCTGGGATCTTCATCTATTGTACCAGCGGTCCAACAACAACACACCCAAATGTGCCGGAAAATCGATTCATGGTGTCATAAAAACAATATAAAACGACAATTTAAAACCACAAGACGGGAGTGAACGTCGGCCATTAATGAAAACTGCAAGAATAGCAGATGGCGCTGGTTAGATGGCGAAACGGCGAACCAAAAGCAAGGACAGAACAGCGGCCACGTCAGAGACAAATCGCGGAGAGGGGGGGGGGGGCACAGAACAGCCAACTACGTATACGTTATAATTTGGCCATAGAGGAACCATAGACTACTGGTAATATTAGTTTACTAAATAATTATACAGTGAAAGAAAATTCGAAATGTCGGTGTTGGACAGGTTCAAAACTTCGTTGGAACATTTGATATGTTTGAAAATCTCCATTTCTTCTAAGATGAATTGTTCCACTCCAAAACTTGAGGGATGTAGAATCTTCGCATCAGTGACCATTCTCTCTTAAATGACTACCAAAGACTGACGTGTCATTGTTGACCTGATTTCTGCTTCTGAGGTGTTCTGACACCCTGGTGCTTAATGATCTTCCTGTTCTCCCGATGTAAACAGCATTGCAATCGGGGGCACCACATGTTTAACCATAAACACCTGACTTCTTAAGGTCTGGGATATTGTCCTTGTTATGGATGAACATATTACTAACTGTGTTCATAGATTTGAATAAAAACTTCACATTGTCTCTCTTGAGGGCTTTAACTATAGTGTTGGAAACTGGACCACAAAACGTGAAGGGTTTCTGTGCCCCCCCCCCCCCCCCCTCCTCTCCGCGATTTGTCTCTGACGTGTCCGCTGTTCTGTCCTTGCTTTTGGTTCGCCGTTTCGCCATCTAACCAGCGCCATCTGCTATTCTTGCAGTTTTCATTAATGGCCGACGTTCACTCCCGTCTTGTGGTTTTAAATTGTCGTTTTATATTGTTTTTATGACACCATGAATCGATTTTCCGGCACATTTGGGTGTGTTGTTGTTGGACCGCTGGTACAATAGATGAAGATCCCAGCCTTAGCAACCTATGTATAGTTTGAATCTAATTTTTCAAGAATTAGAAAGTATTGATGCCATTTTGTTTTCTCGTATCACTTCTTTAAAGTATTTTTTCAATCTCCTTATGAGTTCTCATGGGGTTTCTGCTTAACTGTGTGGCCTCCTGTTATGTTTTGCTCTGTCAGTTCACTCCACTGCCTTTTTTCGCTTTGTCGATTCAATTTGACTTTTTCGCTGTTGCCAGCTTTTTTAGCTCTTTTAGCTTTTATTCTGTTCTGATAATGATGGCCTGTTTTGACTGCATGTTTTGACTGTAGTGTGACTTACGTAACTTGTTTAATTGTAGCTTGTAGTTTTTGCTTTGTATTTAGCATGTAATGTTGCTTTTTTAGCCTATTTTACTGTTTGACTGTAGATTTTTAGCCTTGATGATGTATGTAAAGTTTAACTTGAGATCATTGTGCTTAAACCGGCACAATTGCCTACCAGAAGACAATGTTTTCTGACAGACCGTTTTATTACAATTTTATATTTGCCCCTGATGATGGCTATTGGATAGCCGAAACGCGTAGGGCTCCTTATCAATAAATTTTGCTGTCTGGATGAAGCCTTTCATTAAGTACCTTAATTATGTCTATCTCAGACCTTGTGACGTTCAAGACTGAAATTGCATATATGGTTAGCCTGGAAACTTTCCTGCAGGCAAAATTAAATTTAGTCTCTATGGTAAGGTAATAACATAAATGTTTTATAAATAACCTTTTAAAGTTTGACATACAAAAATTGAACTATGACAAGACTGTGAATTCCTGAAAACGGCATGTCTGTGGATTCTGATAAAAAAGAGTTTTGGTCAACTATTTAATATTTGATATGAATGCGGTTAGCATGTGAATTTTGCAGCTCCGGTTACTTACAAATTTAACTGTTTAAAATTAAAGAAGCAGATTTCTTGTCAGCATACAATATAGTGCAGTGTTGATTGCCTCGGTTTATCCAATTTTCTGGGTCCCTTTTAAACTGTAGTGTTAATTATTTTGCTTTTTTTTTTCATGAAAATGGTATTCACTAAAGCCCAAGTCGATGGCATTGCTCAGTTGATGCGCGAGGCGATAAAGACTTCTCTCCGATACCGAATTTTTGAATGCAATTTCGTCGGTTACACTCACCGACGAAATTATGGTAAACTTTTTGGAAAAATTTAAAGTCCTGGCGGATTGGGTGGTTATACATTATTCTACATTAGTTTTCCATTATATCAGTATTTTTGTGTTTGGAAGGCATTGTAAAGGCTGAAAATTGCATTTATAAATTTGTTTTGTGTTTCTGAGGCATTAGCAGGTATAGATGGGGAGTTCTGGAGCCACCACCAGGCCAATACTAACGCGTCTAACTTCATACAGCTGAAACAAGATGGTAGTTGGATAGAGGGTCCATAGAAGTCTAATATAAGCTGACGCATCTAAGATGTCATCCAAGATGGCCGTCGTTGGTGCGAAAATTCAAAAAACGTAATACCTTAGCTGGGATTTGATCTGATCTGTCTACATAGGAGTAGCCACCGTTTAGATTTTACGTATAATGACATATGTAAAGATGTCGGTTTGCGCATGCGTAAACCAACTTTTTTATAATTTGATTTATATGCACGGTGTTTGGTGACATGTTACTCGTCTCGATGAGTATAATTCAAATATGTAGGTTGGCGCATGCGCAAACCATTTTTTTTTAGTTTTTGGTTTAGAGGCATGGTGTTTGGTGTCATTTTACTCGTCTCGATGAGTAAAATTCAAATATAACAGCTAGCGCACAATTTTTTTGAGCAAATAAGTACGGGATGTTTGCGGTTATACTTCCCTCACGCAAGCCTCTGCGTGTTCGTAATAGAAATTGCTAACAAACCCACTCTACATTATATAAAAAGCCAGCCTCTTTTATTGAATTCGTTTATATGTCCCATAAGAACCCATAAAAAAAGGCAAATATGAGTAAAATATAATGTAAGTTAATGTATTTAAGGCACATGCGTTAAAGAACTAATCAAATTACCGGGCTTTTCGGAATGTATAAATACCCTATGCATACTTATGTGTAGCTACAGTTGAATTTTTATATAGTCTACAAATCATTAGCGAGTATGGGGTCACGCAAAAGAGCAATGCCTATGCCTGAACGCAGTGGCAAACAAATTAAAGTTCTTGAAAATATCTTGCTCAAGCAAGGTGTTTTGATTAGCCAAGTAGTTAAAGAAAAAGTAAAAAGCGAACAGACTCGTCAACAAATAATAGACGAGATGTGCTTCTACCGGACACAATAGTACCAGTGAAATATCGGCCCACACAAGAAGATATATTTAACCAAAAGTTATTGGAAATCAGCAGTAAAAGTATTGAGAAAAAACTAAAACCAGAAGATTGTGAGCTTACATATCAAACAATTTATTTTCTTACACCAAACGGAGAAATGCTACATGTTGGTGTAAACCCCTTACTAAAATTCCTGCCCATAGTCAAATTATCACAGAAAAATTGCGGTATACCTGTTTTTTTATTTATGGACATTTGAAGAATTATTTAGCGTATTACCTATAATAATTTACAATATGGAAAACAGTCTGGGAGAGAAAACCGGCGAATCATAAAATTTGAACAAGTGCCGGATTAAAACAAAGAAAAACAGCATTGTTCAAGTTTAAACTACATAATGAGGCAATAATGAACAATTTTAATAAACCACTAGAAGGTCTTAAAATAATAGAAGACATCAGTACTGTAATTAGGGACTGTTATTAGAGTTAAGGTTAAAAAGTTTTTTTTTTAAATTTAGATAACCGAACAGAATTATCGAGATATGATTTTTTTCACTTTCTCCTTGTATGTTTTCCATTGCGAAACAAAAATACCAGCAAGACTTATGTATGGTATGTGAATTTATTATCAAATACCATCATGTAATTAAAGAAAGGGTAGCTTACAATACGTTTTAATGTTGTAATTAGGAAATATTACTTTTCTAACATTTTCAATTAATAAAACATAAGTAGAATACAGCTGTGTTTATTAAACATGTAATTGTTTTGGTAAACAAGTGGATATCTATTTAGTTTAGACAATCATACTACTATCTATCCTCTAAACAATGTAAGTAATAACTCGCATTTATATAATCTTAATTAGGTACTGTAAATTTTTCTGTGATAATTTAAGGTAATTCTCGCATTGAAAATTTTAAAATACATATCAAGCATACAGTAATTTAAAACCATATGACTAACACTTAAACATAGCTAAAGACTATGTTCAACACTAATAGCAAATTTCTATATTATTTATATCAAATAATTTAGAACCTATGATTAGCTACCAAAGCTTACGTTCAACACTAATAGCAAATTTTCATATCATTTATATCAAACATGTAGTAATGTAAAACCTATGATGAGCACTTTTAAACGTCTTTACACTATATAAAAATAGTTTAAAGGCTGTGTTATTTACATAATTCTACACGCAACCTACAGGGCCCTATTCAGCCTACCAACCGCCTTGTGGCACAAAGAGGAGAACGGCTGTGGAGGAAGAGGCAGCGCCATCTAAAAGAAGAGCTGTTTCGAGGTGTTTCATATGTTGCCAGGATATAGATAAAGTAAGTAATTGCTCAAACAATCCAAAAATGTTAAAAATAAGAATACTTGTTGATTATGAATCTAACATTATTTGATAGCGAATTTTGAAAAATATTATTCAATAAATTTAACATAGTTCAAAACTTATAAGAAATGACAAATTTTCATAAAATTATTATTCAATAAATTTAGCATAGTTTAAAACTTATAAGACGTGGCGAATTTTCATAAAATTATTATTTAATAAATTTAACCTAAGCTAAACGTATAAGGTATAAAGAAAAACTTAACCTGAATCTGTTGTCTTTGAGTACTCGACCGAACAGATATTTATATGTTTTCCGCTGTACAGGCATCATTTGGCGCCCACTTACGTAGTCTAGAACATAAAAACAGGGTCTGCGTAAAGACAAAGGATGGGATCCAGCTCATAAAGTACGACTTCAACACGATATTGACGACTTATAGAATACCGGCTAAAGATGTAGTGATAGACGCTAACGATTTTCTAAAGTATACTCGGCCAAAAAGCCTATCTGTTATAAAGAAGAAAATGGCGAACTTTGGATGTTTAACAATATGTCTCGAGTTGTTTGGCTTTTTCCAACAACCAGTGAAGCAACTTGGGCAAACAGAAGCTTCAACACCAAAGCAACGCCAATCACTACATCTGAAGAGCTAACCGAAGTAGTGGAAAGAATGGAGGACGTTATAAAAACCAAAGTCACCAAGTCGCAACACCATGACAGCGGTAAAGTATTATTTTTAAATATAATATGTGCTATTATTAGTTTCTATTTGTGTTTGCATTTTTCCAATTTAATGACACCGCAATATCTTCCATATTAGTCAAACCTCCAAAACCATTTTGTTTGCCAGTTATGAAAATGACGTATATAAAGATAGCGGTTTGCGCATGCGCAAACCAACTTTGTTATTAAGCGGTGTAGAGGTATAGTGTTTGGTGTCATGTTACTCACCGTGACGAGTAGAATTCAAGAATAGCATCTACCGTCGCCAAAGGCGGCGGCCAGGGGAAGTTGGGGGCAACGGAAACCAACTTTCTTATTAAGTGACGTAGAGGTATGGTATCATGGTAATCGGCTTGAAGGGGAGAATTCAAAAATAGTATCAACCGCCGCCGGAGGCGGCGATAGGGGGCGGCGGGGGCTGCGAAAACCTAAATTTATCAGTTTTCCGCTCAGATGCTCGGTGTTTGATATCATGTTACTCGCCGTGACGAGTATAATGCAATGCCGCCACCGGAGGCGGCGTTTGGGGGTGGCGGGCGCTGCGCCCCCGGTCGGAATCTAGATCAGGATCTAGATCGGCGTCCAGATCTAAGTCATGATCTAGATCTAACCCATCTAAATAATAAGACCTCATTTTGATTTTTATGAAAATGACGTATGTAAAGATGGCGGTATTCGCATGCGCAAACCAACGTTCTTATTAAGCGGTGTAGAGGTATGATGTTTGGTGTCATGATAATAGTCTCGACGACTCCACTTCGGGAGCAGTCGGAAGCGTTCGGAGCTGCGGCGGCCACCACCGGAGGCAGTGAGGATGGTAGATTCTTAGAAGCAGATTCTCAGAATCCGAGCTAGGGTATCTAGGGAACCGGTGGCTAGCTATATTATTAAATAGTAGCGGGTCAAGCAAAGAGATACAAGCGTTAGAGAGAGAGAGAGAGATAGAGAGATATTAGTGGGAGTGTGACGGCTAATAGTCCACCAGACTCCAACGGCTAGAGGTTGATTAACGCACTGTGTACTTCAAACCACTCATTCCTGATGAATTGGAAACAATCTAATAATAGCTTACCTTTTTTAAGACTCATGTTGTTAGTTGAAATATGAACACACCTTGAAATATAGACCACGATAGAGTTCAATTCCTAATGTATGAGTGTGTGGGGTATAATTTATTTACCCATTGAAACGGTTTAAACTAAAAATAAATGAGCTGTAACATATGACTGTTAGCATCGAGTACTAAATATGTTTGAAACTTAACATATTTAGTACTAAATTTTTATACATGACATATAGAGGATAGTAGACCTCATATCAGTTATATGCATACCACATACATAACACGTTAATAGGTGATAACATATAAACGTTGTCGTTGATTAATATAACATTTACATAGCAGTTGGTCGACAGTCTTAAGAACTTATTTTCATTAAAAAGGATATTTAATGAACTTAACATGGATGGAAGTAAAAGCTCTCTAACAAGAGTTATTTTTAACTAATAATATATTTAATGTACTTAGCATCACATGATACAAGGATTCAACTGTTAAGTCCAAGGCATTGATAATACTTATATAATTACAAATTATGTTTCTCGCAAAACAATAAACTCTCAAACAAGAGGGTGATCAAGTAGTTAAAGACGTAAAAAACGAGAAAACTCTATAATAAATAATAGATGAAGTGCTTCTACCGGATGCAACAGATAATTATCAACCTACACAAGAAGGTGTATTTAATCAAAAGTTATTGGAAATCAATAGGAAAATCAGTAAGAAAAAACTAAAACCAGAAGACTGTAAACTCATAACCCAAAGAACATATTGTCTTACACCAAACGGAGAAAACAATTACAAGTTTGTGTAGACCCTCCACTAAAATTCTGGCCCATAGTAAAATTATCACAGAAAAATTTCAACATACCTGTGTGTTTTTCGATTTGTGGTCATTCGAAGAGTTTTTAATTATATTACCCAGAATAATTTACAACATGGAAAACAACGTGGCTGAGAAAACCAACGACTCATATAATTTAACTAAATATCTGGTAAAAATACAAACAATAACAGCATTATTCAATTTTAAACTATATAATTGGGAAATATTGAACAATTAAAAAAACAGTAGAAGCTCTTAAAATAATAGAAGACATCAGTAGTGTAATTAGAGACCCATTAATAGAACTAAAGTTTAAGTGTTTTTTGTTAAATTTAGATGTTTGTAACGGATATTAGAGCAGTTTAGTATTTTCATATAAATAATACAATTAAAGAATTTTCCATATGCATACGTTTTATTACAATAAAATATCACCTGATGTCTATCAAGCTGAATCAACATAATTAGCTTCCTGTCTATACTTGCTATAACTGCAAGTCAACATATGCGACAAACAAAACGTTATATTGTACATCTTAGAAGGTCTTACATTAAATCCCCCAAAAAATATAAGCAGAATACAGTTGTTTTGAATATCTAGTAACCATGTTATATAAACACTTCAAAGTTATCCAACAGTACAAAGGATACTTAATGTATTTAACATCAATAAGAATATTTCGAAACATGTTTACAATAGGAGGGCTACACATACAATCGTCTGAATAGACTTGTTTGATATATATATATATATATATATATATATATATATATATATATATATATATATATATATATATATATATATATATATATATATATATATATATATATATATATAGCTCGATTTTTAAACATAACATGCTGAAACGATAGGATGTTTGATGTATTCAGCATTACATACTACACGGGAACACTTCAAAGTTCTTTAACAACGTTTATTTGTCATTAAAAAAGGGGGATATTTACCATTATCGAATCAGGTCTGATATCTATTGTATAATCTGTGACTAAATCTAAGTATGTTTAAGGTATTTATACATTCCAAAAGTCTGGTTATTGGATTAACTCAAGCATATACCTAAAATACATAAACTTGTATACGTGTTTGCATGTGTTCGTGTGTGAGGGTTAAAGATTAAGTAGAAATGACACAATAAAGTTTACTTAAAAATTTAATGAACAATAGAAATTACCGATACATCAACAAAGGCAACCAGTAAAATAATATTACCCAAAAATCACCAACACATAAAAACAGAAATGTAAAAAACAAGTGAAAATTCACTAAAGTCTGAACGCAGCAAGTGCGTTATAGCAGAGAGTTTTTATAGAAATGTTTTCAATAGCAAATATTTTTTCATTAAATGCTTATAATTATTTTTTTTCGTTTAACATAAAAAATCTAAATTTTGATATATAGTTTACACTCACAAACTTACGTACTTATAACTCTACTATTTTCAGATACAAATCTATCTAAACCATTCACAATAGAAAGCACTAACCCAATTTTATAACAATCGTTTTAAGTTATCACTGATGACGCGTCCATATAAAATATAAAATTTAAACTGATCCTGATATGGGTTCTAGGGGATCCTAGTTAGCGTTAATTTACAAAAATGTTTTCAAATAGGTAACTAAGATAATCTAAAAATACATAAAATAGTATAAACCTTACTGACTAAAACCAAAAATAATAAAAACAAGTAAAAATTGACCAAAACCCTGAATGCAGTAAGAGTGTGATGACGACGAATATAGTTTACTTTTGTGACATAAACACGAGTGCCAAATTTGATTAATCCCGATATAGGTTCTAGTCATTTGAGGAAAATTTTTAAAATAGGTAACTAAGATAATCTAAAAAATACTTGAAAATATTGAATTAAAATTTAGCTACAGAAGTTAGGCTTAACAGTACTGATAAATTAATAGCAAACTAATAAAATTTAAAAAATACATGAAAATAATAAAATTAAGTAAATTTATTTAACACCTCTATACATAAATATTGCAACCTCTTTGGATTATAAGGAACGGGAAGAGTAGAGCATTTTGTGTTATAACTTTTAAAAGGGTGGTATGGTCATACCCAGAATTATCAACAAAGTAAAGTTTTTTATTCCTAGGACATTGATAAAACTCATATTTATTACACAAAACGTTAAATCGACACAGTAACTTCACTACACAAAATTCGATGTGGTGGTGAGGCCGTGCTTCCGGCACGAAATAAAGCTATAAAAAGCCTGGACGCAGCAAGTGCGTTATGGTAGTGAATTTTCATAGAAATGATCTGGCACAAAATATTTTATAACTTTTTTTTCTTGTACCATAGAAATCTAAATTTTGGTGTATAGTTTACTTTTTATATCGTAAACCTACCTACCAAATTTGGTTGTCATAGATTTTTTATTTTTTAAGATAAAATTTTTTTTCAAATGAAAACTCAAAATTTTCCCGGAAAACCTCGTTCAATTTTTTTAATTAACGAACTTGTCAAAGCCATTTACAAAAGGAAGGTACGTGCCAAATTTTATCAAAATCGGCGTATTATTCTTTGAGATAAAAATTTTTTTCGAATGAAAACTTAAAATTTTGCCCAGAAAACCTTGTCAGATTTTCCTGACTAACAAACTTGTCCAAGCTATTTACAAAAGAAAGGTACATGCCAAATTTTATTAAAATCAGCTAATTACTTTTTGAGATAAGAATTTTTTTCGAATGAAAACTCAAAATTTTCCCGGAAAACCTCGTCCGATTTTCCTGACTAACGAACTTATCCAAGCTATTTACAAATGAAAAGTACATGCCAAACTTTATCAAAATCGGCCCATTATTTTTTGAGTTATCGGTGTGATACATACATATATATATATATATATATATATATATATATATATATATATATATATATATATATATATATATATATATATATATATATATATATATATATATATATATATATATATATATATATATATATATATATATACATATAAAAATTGAAACTGACCCCGGATATGGGTTCTAGGGGTCCTAGATCGCGCTCATTTGAAGAAATTTTTTCAAAATTCAAAAGTCGAGATCTCCTCATTAGTGAATTTTTTCTAAGAAAATTCACTAAAATATACCATGGTTATTTATAATAACACTATTATGTACCTAATGGAAATATTTTATTAGGAAAAGTACGAAATGTCAACAAATAGTTTTACTGCATAATAATGTCTGTGGATACATTTTCTAGATTTACATGTTTCTCTTCACTACCCCTTTTTTCACCACCTTCATCAGCGTCATAGTCGTCGTCTTCGTTTTCAATAGCAGCCTCAGCGTCATCACTAGTTAGGAATTTATCTTCATCCGAGAGGACAGGTTTGAGTACACTCAAATACCCAGACAAACCCAGACCGGTGACAATAACTATGACAATACCAGCACAACACTTACAAAACAGCCAAGACTTCGGCAATAAAACCATTGAATTAATCACATTAGGTTTTCAAAGTGACCCCCACTAACATCAATACAATGTTGTCGATTTTCAAATCACCGACTTACATTTCGCACATAGTATCATAGACATTCCTGAACGCTTCTGCAATTCTAGTGTTTATATCTTCTTTTGTTGTTGCGGGTATTTTTTATACGATACCATTAACATGGTCCCACAAGAAAAGTCCACTTTTGTAAAGTTCGGCGACCGAGCTGGCTAACGTACAAGTCCTACTCTGCCTATCCATTTTTGAGGAAAATAGTTATTTTGGTGGTTTTAAATTGAACCTATATTATGTACAGGTGCGTCCTCGTGCAAAATCCGCATGCCTTGCCGGCTGTTGAGGGGAACTTCTTCCAGACTAATCGATAAATGATTATGAAGGAAACCTAAATGAACTGCACTTTTTACTATTCCTTCAAAAAAGTGTGGTCCTATTATGCGATCTCCTGAAACTCCACCCCAAACATTCAATCACCACTTTGTTTGGAAATGTAGACTGATAATTCGGTGTTTGTCAGTAAATATTAGACAGTCGTTGAATTTGACATATCAATCTGACAGATGATATTATAGTGGTTCGCTTAGATCTTTTTGTTTATTACACAGTTAAAATATATATATTTTTTGAGAATTAGATGAATGATGAACACTTTTGCCAGCGTGAAATAAATGACATGATTTGGATAATAAGTGAATGCACCAAGAACTGTTTACTGTCTCCAAGAGTATATCATGAAAGATTTCCAGAATGAAGGCAGCCAAATAAAGCTACTTTAGAAAAATTTATGGACCGTTTGGATCGTTTTGGATCAGTAGCACCATATAAAAGTGTTGCTGGGCGCTACTCAGGTACCGCATACCAGTATGCGCAAGATTTCCTCACAAGGCATTAGCCACGGTACGGTTTAACGAATTTTGTCAATGCGTGTAGTGCATCCTTTCCATGTCAGAGTACACCAAGAATTAATTGAGAGGTATTTACAAAGCAGAGTAACATTTTGTGAATGGGCGAAATCGAAAATATTGTTTCATTAAAATGTTGCACTAAATAAATTGATTTCATTTTTTTTTGATTTTTTATGTCAAGTTCTTCTCAAACAGTAGCAATTTTTTTTAAATCACCTATTAAAACCAAACGATTACCAGATAAACTTCATAATCCTAGATTTTGAATCACCTTAATTAAACATGTAACAATATCCTGATAACTACTCAGTTTTTGGTATAGAGAACCCTGAACAAAAATTGAAGGATCATATTAGATGCTCTCTTTAGTAATATAAAATACAGGGTGTTCCATTTAAATTAAGAAAGAAAATGAAACTCCCTAATTTTGAGTCACCCTGTATACAAACCGCAAGCTGATAAATAAATAACGAAAAGCGACGATACTACATCATATTCTGAAACTTAGTTGGCCAACACATTTTTTTTCTACAGTGTATTGTTCTACAGAGCGCTGATATACGTACAATTTTAACAATGCATATCTTTTGAAGTATCCTGTATAATGTATTTAAACCCTATAATAAAACAATTAGAAAAATGTAAGCTTTATGAATTTTAAGTAATATATAGGGGTTCCAATTAAAAAACCTTGATTTGCTTCGCACGTGAATTACGAAACACCCTGTAGAATTCAATACAAATTTAAATTATGCGCCGTTGCTTCCTCTACCACTTCTATTTGGAAACTTTTTTGATATCAATGAAAACAAAAATCGAACTTTGCATCTTGGTTGGTACACCCTGTATATATAAATTAATTTATGGAATATGGCTTCTGGGGACCCTAGCTGGTGCTGAGTTAGGGATGTCTGTTTAAGTTTAAAAGTTGTAATCCCTTCATTGGCAATTATGTTGATAAAAATTAATTTAAAATAACAGCATTTTTGCCGATAATGCCAAGAAAGGATCAGAAAACGTTTATTTATTATTTCTGTATTATTTTAAGATTTTATAGTTTGCGGCCAAAATTAACGCATAATTTAGAATTCGAAGCATCTTCGCAAATAGCTTTTATCTTACGAAATCCGCTTTTATAAGTGCTTACCTGAGAACCTCGGTGGTTCAGGGGTAAGAACGTGTGCCTCTGAACCGAAGGGTACTGGGTTCGATCCCAGGGTACTCCTTTTACTTTTTCAGTACAAACTGTAAAATTAACATCAACCGAGGTTCTGGCATTGTATTTCAGCAAGTTGAATGTCTGCACGTTCCGGCTTTTGGAGGGGGCGTAAAGCCGTCGGTCCCCTGTCCATGCGATGTTGGACACGTTAAAGATCCCTACCCTCCTTACAGAAAGGCAGGGGTTCGGCAACATTTCCAGGATAGTGAGGTTAAACTACTCCCTGGCGTCGGTGATTGGCCATAGTCGCGGAAATAGGCCGACGATAAAGAAAAAAGAAAAAAAAGTGCTTACTAGTGGCTGCTCGTGACATTGGGAGTGGTGAAGCAGAATCCGCGCGGCCCCAAACGGAGGTCCAGCGAGACGAAGACCTTCAAAATTTTCAAGGTCACGCGTTCTCCTGGTACCTCACTATTTAAATTTCCAAAAATCCATTTGTACAAAAATATAAACTTTCACAACGAATAATTTTTGAAATAATGACCAGGAATATTCGATGAGAGGACAGTGTACAGATAATGTACACTCACGCATACGGTAGTATTACCTATGTAAATCTGTTTATAGAGGGAAGAGCTACAAGCATATTTTTTTTCAAATTCATGGCCCTTCTCTTTTTTTTACAACTTGAAATTTTATATCTAATATTTTTTTATTCTTTTAGAGGTGATAATAAACAAATCAATTCCACTTGCCAACAAGAATGATGAAAAATCCAGCTTTTAAAAGTCTGTAAATGTGACACATACCAGATTATTTACCGGCAGCATAGTAAAAATAAAAATACGCCTCTGGCGATCCGACTCAATCTAAACTAACGACGGAAACTAAGATTTGAAGCAGGCTCAGAAGGCTGCATCACGTGTGTGGCCCAACCTACCACTGCGCGTGCCGTTGTCATGGCAACCGTCTCATGCACGCGCCCCGAAGCAGACGCAGCGTTCGTAAACGAAAAAATCTGGCTCAGTCAGTCCGCAGCTGCTTGACGCCTTTACAGTAGTCTGTGGTCCACAATACGTAAGCGCTGCGCCATGTATACATTCAATTTGGTGATCAGGCACGGGCTTCCAAATTATATCGTACCATAAATTACTGTAAATATACATTATCAATTGCGGCGCGTCGTAACAAGACATTTTTATGTGGTTGTACCAAATGAATTTGAGAGAATGAAAAAAAATTAAACTATGGTGGATTTTGAATAAAAAAGTTTAGGTTAACCGAAAAATATAGGTGAAGCAGCGCTTCACCTGCGTCATCTGACGAGGCGCCACTGGTGCTTATATGTTTATATTTAGTCGAGATATAAGTTATTCCTCATCTGAAAATGACTGCCTGAGTATATACTGTCATCTAGATGTTATTATATCTTGGTATGTAGCTAATAAGGTAATCTCTTTGCTAATGAAAAACAAGGTAATGTCAAGTGGGCACTGACAGCCCAGAATATACGTTAACTTGAGAAAAGGTAGGTTTTAATCAAATATTTGTTACCAAATTCTTTAAAATGGAACTATTGCTATTAATAAGTAGAAATAGTTCTTATAAACGAGGTATTAAATCTGTTTCTTGTTTTATTGCCTTAAAATTGTGGAAATTGCACTAGAGGAACATGTAATAAAATTAAATTGAACGCATTCTACATGCATACAAGCTGATCTGTACAACTTTAATGAAGAGATAGAAAGAGCGGATGTTATTTTATGAAATGTCCTAACATCATTATCGGGTTAGCTCCGTTGGAGTTTGCATGCGGGCAAAAATATATCGTGGAAAATCAGAGAAATATATTCATCCTCTTCTTGTTCGTTCTCAGATTGTAGAAGATCTTTTTTACAAAGAACGTTCCGTTTGAATACAAATATGCCCCTGACAAAAACAAACAGTTTAAATTAGAGCTTTTGTTCGTCCTTACCGAGTACGTTTCGCAGAATTTATGGTCTAAACTTTCTCTATTATGCGTATAAAAATGACTATTTTGCTGCGACCTAATAGGGGCGCATGTATAACTCTTGCCTTAACACTGTGTTGTCATGAACATTATTTTTTTTAATGCGTTGCTTTATCTTAATTAACTCTAGATATAAATCTACACTTATTATCGAAATAAGTAAATGTAATGTATCATATCTTACGAAGAAAATGGCACTTGCAAAAGCCAGGCTCAAAGGTACTGGAATAACCATATTTAATTATGTTCACTTTTTCCAAATATTCATGAACATTATTACATTTTGATATGTAATTGGATTTTGGAAAATTTATGTAGAAAAATTCCTGATGAAGAGATTGTGACTTTTTAATTTTGAAAAAAATGATTTGAAATGTGGATTCAAGGGACAGTTTGAGCGGGAGAGTCGGGAAACGGTACAGGGTGGGTAATCGTGCGCATGGTAATATTTTGAATTACGAAGCACTTGCACCCTTCCCATACACACATCTCGACAGCTTCCTCTTCCTAGCTTCGGTAGAAGCGGAAAAACAAACAAAAAATAACCTAGATTTGATTCCGTATGAAGACGTCTTGGGCAACCTCCAGAAAAAGTGAGAAACAAAAAGAAAAAGCCAGCTAGACCTAAATCTTCTGAAAATGATAACACTGATGTTTGTGACGACGATGAACTCGATGATGTCAACCCCTACTATGTCCTTCTACATAATGATCCAGCAAATGCAAATAAAACATGCGGTTTATGTGGATAACAAGGAAATAGTAAACTGCGGTACAGATGTGTATGCTGTGGCTTATGGGATCATGCACAATGTACTGCTCTAGATTCTCCGGACCATTTTGTTTGCGATTTCTCTCAATAAAAACTTTTTTCCTACAAATTTACATCTTGTCATAGTCCGTCTATTTTTTGTAACCACTGTATTGTGAAGACACACATTTTGTTTGATGTTTCCAATCTGTGTCTTTTGAATGGATATAGCGGACTACATAAAACACATAAAATATACCCAATTCCCCGTAGGTAGGTAGTTACATAACTGCGCTACATTTTCCGAAAATGCGCACCATTCCCCAACCTATGCGTATCATTACCCCACTAGGTGGGAAAATATGCGCAAATCGATTTTTTAGATTTTTGTAACTATATAGTATTATAATTGGATTCTCGGTAAGTGCAATATCACTAACTGCAAGTAAAATGACTAGGGCGTCTATTAACACTTTCAAAATTTAGTAACATAATTGGTTTTATCCCTACAATGCTTCTTACTTAGGTGCGTTCGATTCCCCCACTTTCCCCTATATATAAATACAGGTTGCTCCATACGTAATACGCCGCAAAGCAAAAGTGAATTCCTGACATTAAAATAAATGGATTTGGGAAAACTTATCATAGTGCCAAAGTTAACATTAACAAAGATACAGGGTGTTAAAGTCAATATTTTGCTTAGCTACTTTTTTGCATAACTGTTTTATTTTTAGTATAATGACTTGAAATTGGCAGCCTGCTTTATTGCTGTTACTGCTAATTGGTTATTTTATTATTATAATTGGTGTTATGGTTATTACTGTTATAAGTTAATTCTTACATGTTAAAGATTGACATACATTACATAAACATTTTAAAGAAGTCATGTGTCATTTTCATTTATTGCTTTTTGATCAAAACACTTAAACATAGCAATGAGTTTTTATTTATAGTTGTCAGGAATATTTATAAATATTTTTTTTTATATCTGATCATGCTTCCAAGTAGCGAAAAAGCGGTTACAGAGAAGAAAACCAACATTTGTGAAAGCAGAGAAGAGGTCTCTACATCTGATTCTGGTATGTAACGGTTTCAGGAAGTAGGGGCAACAACAAATAATGAAGTCATTATCTTATCAAAGATTACTATGTACATGATGACTATGTACAGGATGACGTAGTGGTTCTGAGAGACCTTAATGTTTATTTTTAAAGACTAAACAACCCGATTTTGCATTGCTTTGAGTCTCTTGGTTTTGCACAGTTGCTCAGGGAGCCAACTAGAATAACCGCAGTATCGCGAACCATGCTGCATCCCATATTTATTAACCATACTAGCTAGGTAACATGATTTGGAACTGTGGACACTTCTAATATATCGGATCATAAATTGGTATACGCTAATCTGAGTATTGATGTATTTAAACCGAAACCTAAATTTATCTTATATAAAAATGTCAAATCATTTAATTACGATACTTTTCGGTACGATCTAGAGGCAATTCAGTGGGACCACATATATAGGGAAAATAAATAAATTTAGAGAAAATATAATATCATTGTTCAATAAACATGCCTCATAAGCGTTTAGTCACGTTTAGATCCAGTAGAAAACATTACAAAATCTACGAAATAGAGTGGTTTCGTTAGTAAGAGATGCGAAAAAACTACTTAGTCGAAAGTAGTTCCCAAAATGATTTGTATAACACCTGCACATTGCAACGCATGAACATTAAATCACGTAAAAGCGAAACGCTGCCTAGTGAGTTATCCACTCCAAAAGAACTCAATCAATACTTTTCGGCATTTCTTTAGAATGCTTCAGGCATCAGTTGTAGGGATAGAATAGATTATTATAACAGCAACACTTTTAATCAGGATAATCATTTCTCTTTCAGTTTAACTAGCGAAGATCAGATACATAAGATACTAAATAGCATTAAAACGAACGCTTCGGGTGTCAATAAAATTACGGCTAGAATGCTCAGATACTGTAGCCCATGCATTGATATTGTTATTCTTCATATTACTAATTGTTGCATAGAGAAAATTTATTTTCCTACTCTATGGGAAATTTCTGTTGAAAAGTCCCGTGCTAAGGTTGGCAATCCGGTACCTTTTTCATATTTGTGGTTTGTGAGCATTCTGCCACTTCTATCAAAGGCGTTGGAAAGGGTGGTTAACGAGCAGATGGTGGTGTATTTTAATGATAAAGACCTACTGCCAAAGAATCAGTGCGGATTCCAAAAGAATTATAGTACGGTAGGGCTTCGGTGGCGGCCGATATAAGCACATCTTGTGACAGTGGTCTGTCATCTGTATTGGTTCTGCTGGAGTTCTCTAAAGCGTTGGATACCCTAAACCATGAACTCCTTTTGGCTACACTTAAACACTTTGGCTTGCGAGAGTACCATAAGGCTCTGTTACCTCTCCGTTGCTCTTCATTGTGTACACTATGGATATTGTAAGAGGCGGCGAAAATAATTAAAAGCGATCTGCAGCCAAGGAACATAATTCTATGCTGAAGTAGAACTAAAACAATGTGCACTGGAAGTAGATCTAGGGGGTAGTTCTTGAAGCATAATATGAAATTGCATAAAACAGCTAAAAAATTTGGGTGTAGTATTGAATGATGACTTGTCATTCGAATAACATATTAAATGTGTGAATAGAAAAGCTTTTACCTCACTGAAATTGATATACGGTAGCAGGCATTTTGTAGACTATCGTTTAAAGAGAATGCTATGTGACTCATTCGTTTTATTCCACTACGTATATTGCGACTCGGTGTATGGTAGCTGTTTGCCGATCTCTGAGAAAACCCGACAACAAAAAATGGATAACTCATGTATTCGATAGATTTGCGGTGTTCTAAATCGTGTTTCGCATAAAATTTATGAATGTGACTGGTTAAACATGGAAAATTGCAGGATATTTATCTCAGTGTGTTTGTTTGTAAGTGGCTGCATGTACAGGGCGTTTAAGTATCTCTCAAGAATAAGTTGATGTTCCGCCTCGGAGTTACATGATCGACATGTTAGGTCGAAAAATCAATTTCGCTTTTTAGAAGAAGTTTCTTATATAATGCGGTGAAATTGTGCAACTCATTCCTAGATGGACTCAGGGCTTTTAGTCTTGGTGTCTTTCGGCGAAGATTTTAAGAACTCTGCTGGGAGGGAAACGGAATGGCGAGCAATTGGGATCAGTGTGACGGTGTTTGAGGAGGTGAGTGGCTCAATGGTTTTTGGGTTATTTGTGTGTGATTACAGTTGTGTGTGTGTGTGGTTGTATATTTGATGTGTGTTTTTGTTATGGGATGTAGGTTGTGGTTCGTTATAAGCATTGGCACCAGGTCACCGACATGCTTGATTGGATCGGGCTCAAATCTGCGGTTGAGTAAAGATATATTATTGTGTTTAGAAGTATAGGTCATGTATAAGCATTGAGATTTTATATTTATATGTAATGATATCTATATTGTAATAAAAAAGTCAAACAAATAAAATAAAATAAATAAATAGATACAATTGAAAAAATATGTTAGTGGCAATCTTTCAAAAACCATTAACTTTCGCGATATTTATATAGTATACTTGTTTTTTTATATATAAAAAGGTGCGAGTTTCAATAGAAAATTGTATATACTAGGACGCAAAATAAGCAGAACATTTTATAAAATTCAGAATTGTACACGTAGCGCTCTTTACAGATTACAACAAAATTATTAATTGTTGTTGCCTTTACTTGGTGAAAAAGTTCCATACTAAATACAGACGTAAAGGTCACAAAGGTTTGAAAACAAACCTGTGTGAAGCAAGATAAATAGTCTCTACGTCTGTATTTTCAAGAAAATTTATTAAATTCAATATCGCGAGTGTCGTAATTTTAGATTTTTAGTCATTTTTTTAATAAAGAAGTTTGGTAAGCAAAGAAACGATAAACAAAATATTCACCTTATCACACTGTATTTTTTTTAATACCTACTTTGAATTTAGGTAAGTTTTATTAAATCCATTTTCTTAAGTCCAGGAATTTAGTATTCCTCTATGGCATATTACTTATTGACCACCTCGATGTATAAAATAAAATTTTTGTATCTTCGAAAATAACAAAGCTATGATAATGAGATTTCGTACGCAAGTTGCACATGCCAAAATTAGGATCCTATGTTAAAATAAAAGTTATAAGCATTCAAAGGAAAAAACTGGTCGCACTGGAAATCAAAGGAGGACACAAGATCAAAATATTATACAGGGTGTCTCAGTAAGGCTGGTCGTTGTAAGTTTATTGAGTTCTGGCTAAAATGACTTTTAGAAATTTAGCGTTCGGTACACTTGATTAAGCTCTTTTCACCCAAAATATTTTCAGATTTTTTGCGTTTCCGGTTATACCGGAACTTTCCATCAACTTCGTTATTTTAAATAGAACACCCTATATGTTTTTCCATTCTTAGATGGAGAACATAATTTTAAGTATTTTTAATTACCACTGTACAATGCCCATCTATTACGATTTTGGAGAAAAAAATTATTTTCTTAAATTGCCACAGCTGGTTGACGTCTACAAAATGGACTGTAAATCCTATTTGGAATTAGGTAGAAAGTTGTTATCCATTTGGTTTTATAGGTATGTGAATGCGAGGCTTTTGGGAGTCTTCGAGCAGAACTGTTCAGATCGAGGACTCTGCAGAGGAATCAGGTAAGTACCGTCCAATTGAAGACCGTTACGGCCTTCATCTCGAGGTCGAGGCAGTTTGGCGGCGGAACCGAGGGAGAGTAGAGCATGGTTGCTAGGTTACTGGGTTGGCAAAAAGGGCCCATTGGGGCCTATTTGTTTGGCGTTAGCCTCCCCACCACTGCTACTACTACTTATAGGTAAGGATTTCTTTATTAGGGTTTTCTAAAAATATAAATTTTGCTAAGAATATATCCTAGTTTATACCAAATAATTTTTTAGGTAGATTTTTGCAAATATTTTGATCAAATGAAGAAAAGTAACATTTTAAACATAAATCCATGACTTTGTTAAAGACATTTCATGCAATACTTTCCACATATAATGTCCAGAATCTTTGTTTAAAAATCATCACTTTTAACTTTTAAATCGCCACTATAATTTTCAGAAGAAAAACTATAAAATTTTCAAAGTATTTTTTTTCGCACTTCTTTTGTACCAAGAGAAAATAGTCTGTCTAACGTTTAATATATTTTGTTTTGCGCACACAATATTTTGGTAACGTGCCCCGCAACGGCACTAAGTTTTTTCTCCACTATATTGTATACCTTTTTTTTTAACGAAGATATTTAAATTTTGGTATATGGTATTTTTTATTAATATAAACGTGCGTAACAAATTTGGTTGCTGTAGGTTACTTTTGAAGATACAAAAGTTTCCCCATAGAGAACCCAAAATATTCCAGGAAAATTTGCTAAAAGATACCAGAAGATACACTGATAGAAAGACGAGTAAATGTGTATTTAAAGAGATAAAAAATGTAAGATGCTTCCTAAACAAAATTGTGAGAACAGGATATGTTAAACATAACTACATTAGACTTCTTGCAGAATATTCCAGGCTACCATGAGACTGTGACCAACTATTTTTTTAACAACACACCACGAGGGCTTACAGCCTAAATACTATCCTACCGTGGGTGTCGACAAGGAGGAAAGAGACAGCTTGTTAATTCTGGACATGAAGGTTTGGAGGTTCGGAGGAGAAGGAAAAACATGTGCCGGCAAGGAATTCCACAACTTGGAAGTCCTCAGGACAAAAGAGCGGACATAACAATAGGTTCTATATCTGGTGACCTGGACAGTAAAAGTTCATTCGCTCTGTTCCCCTGGTAGATCTGTTGGGGGCAGCAGGTGGAGGAACTATGGAAGAAAGCTCCTCTGAGCAGTGCCCGTGTAGATATCTATAAAAAATAGAGAGGTCGCAACACGTCGGAGGGCAAGGGATGGCAGCCTTTGGGTGAGGGTAGGGTCACCGATGAGACGTATAGATTTCTTCTGAATGGAGTCCAGGATAGCGAGTGTAGAAGCGGCAGCTGTACCCCAGATGTGGGAGCAGTATTCGAGGTTTGGCCTTATTTGTGAAGTATATAAGGTATAGAAATTAACTGGTGAAAAGTATTTGCGAGCTCGAAACAGGAAAGCTAATTTCTTAGCAGCCGCTTCTGCAATTGATGTGACATGTTGGTGCCAATTGAGATTTCGACTCACAGAAATGTCAACATGTGAAAAGGACTCATTACTTTGAATAACTTGGTTGTTCATTGTGATGGGTCTAGGGCTGGTGTATCTCTTATGAGATAGAAAGCAACACTGAGATTTGGTGGAGTTGAATTTTACAAGATTTCTACTTCCCCAGTCTAATATTTTTTTGAGATCCACAGAGACGGAACCCTCCATGAGTCTGCGATCCTCATCTAATTGGACTATAAAGACAGGCTTAGAATATTGTATATCTGGGTAGAGAGTGCTGTCGTCCGCGTAACCGTGGACTGGGTTGGATGTGCCAGAAAGAAGGTCATTGATGTGGAGAAGAAACAAAGTAGTCTTTAGAGTACTAAAGACTCTGGAATCTTTATAAACCGAGTCTAAACTAACCTAGGACTGAAAAATATCCTTAGTGGTCTGACCCTCTGAGAGGATATATATGTCTTCCTGGGAAAGAATACAAACGTTGAGAGGGGGGGGGGGGATGTTGCCGGCAGAGTTTACTTGAGGTTTGGGCATATGGAATAATCTGCTTTCTTTAGTTGTGAGCGCATCATCTGCAAAAAAAAACATCTCTAAAAGACAATACGATTAATTTTACTATCATATTCACAAACTTTTGTTTAAGTTTGTTCGTACTTTTTCTCAACCTGTGCAAGATTTTTTGTACTCGCTTATATATTGGAAGCACGGACCCTTTAGGATTTATTCACCGTCCGTATCTCTGTGTGATAATAGTTATACTACTATGAGAGATAATAGAAATGTTCTGCATAACGTAGTAATATGTTAACATTTACATTGACTTAGTCAATCGGAGAAAAACTTTTATGGATTAGTGCTAACTCAGAGTTTCACGTGTTAGGACATTAAATTTTAGGGTTACTTCCTCATAGGTTTATAAGATTATTTAAATGACACAAACTATGAAAAGCGAAAGACGTAGATCAAGAATAACTTCTAGAAAGCATGGCCTTATTGATAAAATGAGGAAATAAAACAAAGTAACAAGCGCTGATAGAGAGAGATAATTATAATTACAACGACAAGCCGACATTGCCTTTGTTGTAATGTTAACAAAACCTTCTGAAAAGATATTAATATACAGAGTTTACGCTATCAATGTTCAGAGTTTACGCCATCAAAGTCCTAAATAACGTATATCAATTCTAATTTATGACAAGAAGTTTAGTGTTTTTGTATTGTATTGCTAGAAAGGAGAACTACAAGCTCTGAAGTTCTTGCCGTGGTACATACGTTATCTCCTAAGACATATTGCTGGCACCGTTAACTAAGGATTACCGACAGTTAATGTTTTCAGAGGCATAAAACCACCACCATTCGTCTAACGCGGTGACGTCGACGTCCCTCAGGATAATTATTAATACAGATTTGTAACGATAGCAGTCGCTGTCATCTTTGTTGAATGCTCCCGTTTGTATCCTGATATCCTGGGCCGCTCTAAATTACATTATCGATCTGGATAAACTTTTGATAGATATATCAGAGTTGGGCAAGTAGGTAGCATTCAAGTCACGATCCAGCCCATCCTCTATTCTCTCATGCACCCGCCACGACTGATATTGACCTGGCCGACGTCACCACAAATCACAATTTAGATATAGATTACGAACTGTGGCTATCTGGCTAAATAACTGGCCATTATATCTGTTATTCCCAGCCTATTTGACTGCAGGAAAGCACACTATCTCACCTTTACTGCTTTTGCAGCTTTCATGATAATTGCACTAGTTTATAAGTTTCCATCCTTGCTGATCACAGTGGCGGAGATGTTTTATTGTAAAACTAGCGGAACATAACATAAACATTACACCTGAATAGTCACAATCAAACGTCCAATATTTCGTGCTCTCTAACGTGCTAATCAATTGACTAGTGAGCTAGTCATATTTAAAGAAGTTCAAGAAACCGTTAAAACAAAAATCTTAACGTTCTCAAAAAGTGATTGTTGTGCTGTATCAGAGCCAAGAATCATCGGCCTAATTTTTTTTAAATAGTGGACCAGTCACAGTAAATTTAAAACCACACACACACATATTATATATATATATATATATATATATATATATATATATATATATATATATATATATATATATATATATATATATATATATATATATATATATATATTATACCAAACCACAAGAAGAAAGAAAGAAATCACTTTTTTTTAAAGACTTTACATGTCATACTGCAAGACTAATATGGAATCTTACAAAATATATTTCCAAACAGATTCATTTCTCAAAATGGTGATCTCCATTGGCTAACGAGATATCCTGCCATTACTGTTCCTGATTTCTTTCTTTGGGGTTATTTAAAAAGCAAAGTATTTAAGAATAAGCCTAGAGATATAGAGGAGTTTAAAAGAAAGATCCAGGAAGAAACTGAAGCTTATCTCTAGAATATTTTGAATGAGTTATGATGGGCTTCATCCATCTTTTGAGAGAATACGTAGATAGGAGAGGCGGAGATTTAACACAAACAATATATAAGAAGTAAAACTTCCATGTGTATTCTCTAATATGTATCATACGTTTCTTTTGTATGTGAAGTGATAAATGTGGCATCGCTCATTAAAAATGAACGCAACATTTTGGGTCTCACTGTAGATCCCACATATATTATGATCATATTATGATATTTTTGTATTTAGTTGATGTTGACCCGGTATTACAAACTTTCTAAAATTGTGGTAATGAAGCTACTATTTTTACTACCAGCCATCTTTTATGTACTTTTGTTTTATGCAATTATAATATCTCCATATCGTTTATGCAGCGTGTTTTTCGTATTTTAGATATGAAAAAATAAAGATAAATTTCATGAATCCGGACAAAAGCTTCAAATAGAATTTTATGAAGCAAAGCATACTTTGAATAATGCGCAATGATATGAGCATCATGACGTGTATCGAAAATAAGAATCATGATGCCGTAAATAAAATTTGAGGTAAATGTTCTGTCCTAGAATCGCATTTTTTTGCATAAGTCAACGATTTAGGCGTTGCTGCAAAAATCGGAAAGCTTGTATTCTGTGATATTTTTCATGCACTTTTTAATGATAAATTCACATTTTACAAGTTCTATATACGGAGTGTTATTTTCGCTCTGTTACTAAATGGAATAAAATTGCTAGTCCGGCCCTAGACTAGACATTTCGTCCAAAGTCGAGAATTTAGTTTTTCAGCAAGTTACCACAGCTCAAATCGGGTAAGTTAAATAACGCCTGATATATGGCTTTGCGAAAATTGGATAAAAAACATCAATTAGCCTGTATTAAACACGAGGGGCCAAACAACATTTTTATCTGCACTTCCAGGATCAAGGTCGCCAATTATACATTAGTGTTTGTCGGGTACAAGCTTTAACACCCTGTATACAGGATTAAAAAATGAACCAAGGAAAAACAGTCATAATAAGCAAATATTTAAGCTGTTTTTTTTTGCAAAAATTTGGACCCCTCTCTCTTCCTTGGCGAGATTTGGCGAGTTGTGCTAGGACACCCCTCCCCCTCGCGTGTATTTTCCCTAAAGTTTACCACTAAATACCTGAAAGCGTTAATAGTGATGTCTTCTATATACTAAATTTTTTCTGTTAAATAAAAGGAGACAAATGATACTGAGTTTCACCTGCACTATAACGAATTTAATTGAATTTATTAAAGTAAAAAAAAGGTTCCGACACCACCCTCCCTAATTATTTACTCACTAAATTGGCATTCATGTGCTTCCTGATTGGACACACAACGTCTTTTGGTAGTATAGGAAGAAAATTATTAGACGTATTTACATCCTACTCACGTAGCCATTCCACCTATCTATATTACATTTCCTATAAAAAAGTATTCTTCAAATGTTTTTGCACCTTCAATATTTTACCCAGAATTTGATTTTAAAACTCTTCCAAAATATTTTTTCATTTGATAATTCCAATTTTTTTTTATGGATTTTGAATTAAAAATTATATCCAAACATGAAAGATGCGATAAAACGTATAAGCACGGGATGGAAAATTTAATTTTCTATAAATAAGTATTCTTACCATTTATTCGTATTTCCAATATTTCACGCAGATTTAGAATTGAAAACTTTTGCAATTGATTTTTACATTGTGGCGGTGGTTCCAACCGCAGTGTTTTCGTCAACACTACTCTGTGTTTCTCTTGACAGCTAAACGTTGCGTTACGTTATTCGACAGCAAGCTGTCAAGAACTACTATATAAGAGACACCAGGGATCTCTCTCTCTCTCTCCTCGCTACCAACCGACACAGTGAAGATACGTCTCTCCACGCTCGGTCAGTTATCTGTTATGTACTGTCTGTGATTGTTTTATAGTTAAATGTATCATATAGTTTATTCAGTTGGTGAAATAATAAAGTATATTAAATGTTTACGTATGGATTTAATATCAACAAGTGCAATTAACATCCATATTGGTGACCCCGTGCCGCAAGCCGAAGATGCCCAGCCTGATGTTAAACAGGTCAGTCTTTTCTAATTTAAAAATTATCTGATTTTTTTTACAATGGCCGAAAATTCTTCAAGCAGCAATATCATGGCAAGGGTTGCAATAAAATTACCTCCTATATGGAGACGTAACGTGAAAATCTGGCAAATGCAGGTAGACGCCCAGTTTGATATATCGCAGATCAGTTCTGAAAAGACAAAATTCAGTCATGTACCCGCTATACTCGATCCTGATGTCGCAGAGTCAATTTCAGATTTTTTAACCCAACCATTATCATCAACCCCCTATTCAGATCTAATGAAACGTCTTTTATTAGAATTTGAAGAGTCCGATAGTCGCAAACTAAATAAACTTTTGACAGAATTGGAATTAGGCGACAGAAAACCATCGCAACTTTTACGCGAAATGAAGTTTTTAGTCGGTAGTCAAATTGGAGAAAATTTCCTTAAAATTTTATTTCTACAACGTTTACCAGTCAACGTTCGTTCAATTTTGGCTTTGAGCAACGATTCTCTAGAAAATTTGTCGGTTACAGCAGACAAAATCGTGGAAATTTCCGGAGATAAATACAACGTGGCTGAAATTCAGTCACGCGAGCCCGACAAGCTAGCCAAGTTAGAAGCGCAATTAGAGAAGCTAACAACATCAGTCAACGAATTGCGAACGCGTTCCCGATCTACCTCCCGAGAAAGACCCAAGCTTTCTCGAAATTCCATAACCGCAAATTCCTTAACCTCCACGTGTTGGTATCATGAACGATTTGGCAACAAGGCCAAACGTTGCATCCAACCTTGCAATTTTAAAGCAAAACATGTGTCGGAATACTAATAAGGCACTCCCTCCACGCGGCAGGAGACGAGAGCCACCTAACACGCCGCCTTTTTATTTTTGATAGACGCTCCAATATGAAATTTCTAATCGACTCTGGAGCGGATATTTCAGTTATTCCACCCACTCACGACCAACGGAAATTTCAATCGAAACGTACCTTGTATGCTGCAAACGGGACCCCTATTAATACCTATGGCGAACAATTATTAGATTTGGATCTAGGTTTACGCCGTAGGTTCTGCTGGCCCTTCACACTTGCCGATATCAAGCAACCAATTATAGGCGCTGATTTTCTAGCAGAGTTTGCTTTACTTGTGGATATGAAACATAGACGTTTAATCGATACAAAGACAAACCTCTCTAAGGCCGGTGCTAACCCACCACCAGGATTTAATTCTAAAATTCATCTCGTAGACCCGACACACCAGTACTTCAAATTGCTACAACAATTTCCTGACCTTTTTAAGGAAACTTCTTCTAGCAACCTTCCAGAGGTTGAGTTTTTCCATACTATAAGTACGGAAGGACCACCTGTCACTGCAAAAGCTAGAAGATTGCCCCCGGAAAAGCTAGCTCAAGCAAAGCTAGAATTTCAGCACATGATGGACTTGGGAATTTGTAGACCCTCCAAAAGTCCATGGTCAAGCCCCCTCCACATGGTGCAAAAAAAGGATGGCTCATGGAGACCATGTGGGGATTACCGAGCACTAAACGCTAAAACAATCCCAGACAAATATCTCATTCCAAATTTGCAGGATTTTAATGCCCAGTTAAAAGGCAAACGTATTTTTTCAAAATTAGATATAATTGGCGCTTTCCATCACATCCCAGTAGCACCTCAAGATATTCCCAAAACAGCAGTCATAACTCCATTTGGGTTATTCGAATTTTTTAAAACCCCATTTGGCCTTCGTAATTCAGCACAAACATTTCAAAGATATTTACTACTCCTATCTTGACGATATTCTCGTTGCATCAGCCTCTGAAAAAGAACATCAAGAGCATCTAGCAAAACTTTTTCAGACACTTCAAGACAACGGCATCCGTATCAATTCATCTAAATGTGAATTCGGAGTGGCCGAAATTTCATTTTTAGGTTTTCGTGTAAATAAATCTGGATTATTTCCACTTCCTGAACGCATCAAAGCTATTACCGACCTACCTCTTCCCGATACCATTGAAAAACTCAGAAGATTTCTAGGTCTCATAAATTTCTACCGTCGTTCTCTTCCACGTGCTGCGGAAATTCAGCAACCACTATTCGACCTCTGCCAGAATCCCAAAAAACGCGACAAACGTAAAATCGAGTGGACTCCTCAGACTCGAGAAGCATTCGAACTTTTGAAAGAGGCACTAAAAAACGCTACACTAATAGCTCATCCGTCTTCTTCGCTACCACTGATTCTCCATGTCGATGCTTCTGATTATGCCGTAGGTGCTTCCCTCCAACAACTACGTGATCAAACACTAGAACCCCTAGGTTTCTACTCTAAAAAGCTTACTTCAGCCCAAAAATCTTACAGCACCTACGATCGCGAACTTCTAGCCGCTTATTAGGCAGTTAAATACTTTAGATATACCCTAGAAGGTCGCCATTTCACCATTTATACGGACCACAAACCTTTGACATACGCTTTTGAACAACGCGTCGATAAAGCATCTCCAAGGCAACTACGACATTTAGACTTCCTAGGTCAATTTACCACAGACATTCGCTACATACCAGGTCCTACAAACATTCCCGCAGACTATTGTTCTCGCATTGAAACAATTTCACTTTCTTCCACTGTGTCACTTCAAGAAATTGCGCAAGCTCAGTCATCTTGTGAGGAACTCAAACACCTTCTGCAGTCTAAATCTTCCTCATACAAATTTCAAAACATGCCTCTTGACAACGGAATGAATCTTATTTGCGATTCTTGTTCAAAGAAACTTCGCCCATTCATTCCGCTCAAATTTCGCCGAAAGATTTTCGATTCTATCCACAATTTATCTCACCCAGGCATATCAGCTTCAGTCGATCTGGTCCAGGATAGATTTTGTTGGCCCAAATTGAAACGCGATGTATCTCTTTGGTCTAAAACTTGCATTCCCTGCCAGAAAGTCAAGATATGGAGACACACTTCCAGTGCCACACTTCCCAGCCATGAGAAGATTCTCGCATATAAATGTTGACATTGTGGGACCATTACCAGCATCACAAGGTCAACGCTATCTGTTAACAATAATAGACAGATTTTCTCGATGGCCCGAAGCAATTCCATTGTCAGATATTACAGCAGAAACAGATCATGCTGGATCTCTCGTTTCGGTGTTCCGCAATACATCACCACAGACAGAGGTAAACAATTCGATTGCCACCTTTTCACACACCTCACTAAAACACTAGGTGCAGACCACATCAAGACCACAGCTTACCACCCAGCAGCAAATGGTGTAATCGAGAGATGGCATAGAGTTCCGAAACAGGCCTTGAAAGCTCATATGGACGAAAACTGGGTCGCTAAATTGCCAATTGTGTTACTAGGACTCAGATCGTACATAATTCCAGAATACCGCTCAACACCCGCTGAAATAGTCTACGGAGAATCAATCAAACTTCCCACCGACTTTTTCAACAGCTCACAAGCTCATGATGTTCC
This sequence comes from Tillus elongatus, assembly GCA_964006375.1. Classification (NCBI taxonomy): domain Eukaryota; kingdom Metazoa; phylum Arthropoda; class Insecta; order Coleoptera; family Cleridae; genus Tillus; species Tillus elongatus. Next base: position 78,014,329 of record OZ023267.1, read on the forward strand.
ACCACTTATATATCAGCTGAAAGAGGACATACGGAAACTTCGACCAGTACCTTTTAAACATCATACTGCAAAAAAGGTATTTGTCCATCCTAAGCTTATGGAAGCTCCTTTTGTTTTTGTTCGCATTGATATTCCGCGAAAAACCCTCGAACCAGTTTATGACGGCCCCTTTGAAGTGTTATCCCGAACTGACAAAGTCTTCAAAATCAAGAAATCACACGGAGAAGAGACAATTTCTGTTGACCGTCTTAAACCCGCATTCATTCTTTGTGATAACGAACAGACAACTTTCCAGCCTCAGAGACCTCCTAGTGAAACTGAAAGTGACAGTGAAAGTCCAACACCTAGTGAAACTGAAAGTGACAGTGAAGTTCCCTTTCCCGTTCAAACTACACGCCATGGACGTAGAGTTCGATTTCCACGAAGATACTTGAACTAATAGCGTTGCCACTGTGAGGGGAGTATGTGGCGGTGGTTCCGACCGCAGTGTTTTCGTCAACACTACTCTGTGTTTCTCTTGACAGCTAAACGTTGCGTTACGTTATTCGACAGCAAGCTGTCAAGAACTACTATATAAGAGACACCAGGGATCTCTCTCTCTCTCTCTCTCCTCGCTACCAACCGACACAGTGAAGATACGTCTCTCCACGCTCGGTCAGTTATCTGTTATGTACTGTCTGTGATTGTTTTATAGTTAAATGTATCATATAGTTTATTCAGTTGGTGAAATAATAAAGTATATTAAATGTTTACGTATGGATTTAATATCAACAAGTGCAATTAACATCCATACATAATGAAACAATTTGTGCAGTATAACTTTTACACCTTCGGTGTTTGAAATTTTGACACCAAATCATTTATACACCACACCGGGGACCAGTCATTTTTTACAGTGTATTCCCGGGTTTGATTCTGTAATACAAAATGCTATCTGTTATAATAATGTATGTTCTATGAATTAAAAAGTTGACATGAAATTTTCATTGACTCCCCCTCCCTTTAAATGAGATTTGGTGAGATTTAGTCGGACCCCCTTTATTTTGAGCTCACGTAATTAATGGACGTCCACTAACAGCAAAATATAAAACGTTTGGTTTCCGCGTCCTTTTTGTGAGTCGCCTCTGTTTGATTGTTGTCAACGTGCAAACTACACTCTCGATAATGGCATCATTTGAATAAACGCTCGAAGTATGAATCTTTTATTAAAATTTTTATAGCAGCAATTACAATTCAATGTATTTGATAGGTAAACTTTGGCACTACTAAAAAGTGTAATTGGCAACAAATTATAATTTAATTCTGATAATTGCATCCATAATGGGTAACAATTATTTTTATGATCGGATTCTATTTGAAATGATGCGGCTAACACATTTGTGTCGAAATATAATAACAAGGAATAAATAATGACTTTTACAGTTTTTCTGGTATACTATTGACACATGATTCATCATGGATTTAATTGGCGAATAAACCACCGTCTAGTACCATTAATGTACCATTTATCTACATATCTCGTATAGAAATCAATTACATCGCGGTTCCAATAGGTCTTTTCAGTAAATTTTCGTAGAAAAAATTCACTAATGGCGAGTTCGCGATTTTTGAGTTTTCAAAGAATTTCTCCAAATGAGCACGAACTGTAACCTCTAGAATCCATATCCAAGGTAAGTTTTAATATATATATATATATATATATATATATATATATATATATATATATATATATATATATATATATATATATATATATATATATATATATATATATATATAATGAAATTAGGCTAGTAAGTTCCTCTTATAAGTAAGTGGCTTGGATAAGCTCGTTAGCCAGGAAAATCGGACCAGTGTTTCCAGAAAAATTTTGGGTTTTCTTTCAAACAAATTTTGTAACTCCAAAAATAACAAAGCTACGGCAACCCAGTTTGGTAGGCAGTTTAACATTGTAAAAGGTATTTTATGTACCAAAATTTGGATCTCTAAGTCAAAAGAAAAAGTTATAAGCATTTACAAAGGAATTTGGGTGCCATTGGTAATAAGAGGATGACACTATGTGAAAAACTGGAACCTGTGATGAGCACTTATAAGTACACTTGGAGAACCCAAATCACCACAACATATATTCAAAGACCTTACGATCGTTTCGCTGACAAGGTCAGCGTCATCAGAGGATGAAAAATTCTAAATTAAAATCAACCGTTACTGTGCATTTATATCACACCTAGGTAACGAACTAATCCGAAGTAAAAGCTGTAGTCGACGACCATCGTTTGTCTATTGTGTCAATACTTGAAAGGGCGAGGTCGAAGAACTACTTTAGTCTTCTGGTTGACAAATTTATGAGATTTTATCTAATCTAAGGATAATGGGCTTAACATGAAAAGTATCGAGGTATTTAAGGAAGCTACACGTTCTTTTTGATCTAGAAATTTCACCATGTGAATATTGGAGCAGATAAAGAAAACCGACATGCACATCTGGTGAACAGATCAATAACAGCCGCCCATCTTATTTAAAAAACAAACCGAGTGTTTGGCTCAAAATGTAAACCTTAAAAAAGGATAAATAATTCAACTAAAATTCTACATAAAAACAAGTATTTATATTGATTTTTAATTCTACGTAAAAACAAATATTTATATTGACTTCTTAGATACCAAGAAAACGAAAGGGGATGTTTAAGTCGATTACCAAACTTAGAGCTTAGTATCTGTATAGATCGGCCGAGTTATTGACAATAATTTGTTATTCTGTCAGACAAATCAGGAGTGTTTAACTGTTCAAATGCAAAGTGAAAATAAAGGGCTTGAAATTAAAGGTGCCGCACGATTTAATGAGGTTTTGTTCTTAACCGACTTGGTATATAAATTATTTCGAAGGAATCAAGCATAGTTTGATGTCTAACATTTTTGACCAGTTTCAAATTTTATTTTTTAATGTGGTGATTATTATCTCATATATGTTGTGCCACACATGATTTGTCCACCGTATCATCTCGTAAATGTACGAAATGTTCACGAAATCTGGTGGCTATGTTTCTATTGGTTTGACCCACGTATTTAAGATGGCAAGCTTTGCAACTTATCTCATAAATACCCGACATTTCAGTGGCTTTGTCTTTGTCTTTCGTATTACCCAACAAATTTTTTAATTACTTTTCGTCCAAAAAGTCAAATGTAAATCGGCTTTCTTAAAAATACTTTCCAAACCCTTCGTGATACGTGGTTCATAAGGTAAACACACAATTTTTTCTCTATTTTATGTTTCTTAAATGTCGTACATTCAGATATAATTTTCTTTGTTATGTGTTTGTTAACCAATTTGTCCACAAAAGTATCCGAATAACCATTATATCTCGCCACGTTTTTATGTACCTTAATTCTACATTAAATCTATTTTTACCTAACAAAAAATTTATCTATCTGCTTAGCAGGAAATTTAAACTAGCCGTTTTTTCTGCAAAGTTATGATGTGAGTCGTTAGGAATATAATTATTAGTGGCACTTTCCTTCCTGTAGACATCGAATTCAAGCGAGCCATTATTTTTATTTTTAATAACTAGCACATCTAGAAAAGAAAGTTTATTGTTGATATCTATTTCGTGAGTAAATTTTATTGACTCAAATTGACTATTTAGTTTTTCAGTAAATTCTTCAACCTTGCATATATTTGTCTCAAACCCTGCAAAAATATCGTCGACATAACAAAACCAAACTCTAGGGAAATACCAATTTTTATTTTTTAACTCCGTCTCAAATCTACTCATAAAAAGGTCTACAATAAAAGGAGATAATGGATTGCCCATTGCCGTGCCTTCAGTTTGTTCAAAAAACTCATTGTTAAATTGGAAAATATCTTGTTTTATACAAAGGCTAGTTAGAGTTAAATATTCTTTGCAGACGTCTTCACTTATATTGTTCAATTTTAACAATTGTTCCAAATACTCCAGCGTTTATTTTGCAGGTACATACCACCCCCTTTAGAAGTTATAACACAAAGTGCTCTACTCTTCCAGCTCCTTATAATCCATTTATGTATAGAGGTATTAATTAAATTAACTTAATTTTAATATTTTCATGTATTTTTTAAATTTTATTAGTATCCTATTAATTTATCAATACAGTTAAGCCTAACTTCTGTAACTAAATTTTAGTTTAATATTTTCAAGTATTTTTTTTAGATTATCTTAGATACTATTTTAAAAATTGTCTTCAAATGACTAGAACCCATATCGAGGATCAAAATTTGTATCTCTGTAAATAACAAAGCTATGGTAATCAAATTTGTCATTCGTGTCTGTGTCACAAAAGTAAACTATATTCGTCGACATAACACTCTTACTGCGTTCAGGTTGGTGAATTTTTACTTGTTTTGATTATTTTTGTCTTTAGTCAGTAAGTTTTATACTATTTTATGTATTTTTAGATTATATTAGTTACCTATTTGAAAACATTTTTGTAAATTTAACGTCAACTAGGATCCCCTAGAACCCACATCAGGATCAGTTTCAATTTTATATTTTATATGTATGTGTCATCAGTGATAACTTAAAACGATTGTTATAAAATTGGGTTAGTGCCTTCCATTGTAAATGGTTTAGATCAATTTGTAGCTCTGAAAATAATAGTTCAATAATATCAAATTTGGTACGTCAGTTTATGAGTGTAAACTATATATCAAAATTTAGATTTTTTTATGTTAAACGAAAAAGAATAGTTATAAGCATTTAATAAAAATATTTGCTATTGAAAACATTTCTATGAAAATTAGCTGCCAGAACGCACTTGCTGTGTCCAGACTTTAGTGAATTTTCACTTGTTTTTTACACTTCTTTTCTTTGTTGATGTATCGGTAATTTTTACTGTTCATTAAATGTGCAAGTAAACTTTATTGTTTTATTTCTTCTTCATCTAAAACCCTCACACACTGACACATGCAAACACGTATAAAGTTTGTATACGTGTTGTATTTTAGGTATATGTATCCGTTAATCCAATAGCCAGACTTTTGGAATGTATTAATACCTTAAACATACTTAAATTTAGTCACATATTATACAATAAGTATCAAACTCAATTCCATCATTCTAAATATCCCCCTTTTTTCATGACAAATAAACGTTGTTAAAGAACTTTGAAATGTTCCCGTGTAGTATGTAATGCTGAATACATTAAATGTCATATCGTTTCAGCGTGTTATGTTTAAACATCGAGCTATCTGTTATATGTATCTCTCAAACAACGTCTATTCAGACGATTGTATATTTAGCCCTCGTATTGCAAACATGTTTCGAAATATTTTTATTGATGTTAAATACATTAAGTATCCTTCATACTGTTGGAGAACTTTGAAGTGTTTATATGACATGGTTATTAGATATTCAAAACAACTGTATTCTGCTTATGTTTTATTTATTTTTTTGGGATTTAATGTAAGACAATTTAAGATGTACAATATAACGTTTTGTTTGTCGAATATGTTAACTTGCAGTTATATCAAGTATAGACAGGAAGCTGATTATGTTGATTCAGCTTGATAGACATCAGGTGATATTTTATTGTAATACAACATATGCGTATTGAAAACTTCTTTAATTGTATCATATTTATAACATAAAAATACTACACTATAATGATGTTTCCCACACATACCACTTTCAAAATTACAATTATATAAAAATCACATTATAAATGGAACCATACAACTGTTTCCTACAAATGATACATTAAAATTTGCTACAAACTACCATATTTAATTATATGTTGATGTTTTGAAATAAATTCGCAGACTGTGCAAAGGTCTTCTCGATATTTTTCTTTTGCAATGAAAAACATAAAGGGGGAATCGGATTACTCTCATATCTAGATAATTCTGCTCTGATATCGGCTACAAACATATCTAAATTAAAAAAAAAACAGTTAAAGTTTAGTTCTACTAATGAGTCTCTAATTGCACTACTGATGTCTTTAAGAGCTTCTAGTGATGTATTAAATTGTTCAATATTTCCCAATTATATAGTTTAAAATTGAATAACGCTGTTTTTTTTTTGTATTTTCACCAGATATTTAGTTGGATTATATGAGTCGTTGGTTTTCTCTCCCACGTTGTTTTCCATATTGTATCTCTGAAAATAATAGTTATAATAATCAAATTTGGTACGTAAGTTTATGAGTGTAAACTATATATCAAAATTTAGATTTTTTTATGTTAAACGAAAAAAATAGTTATAAGCATTTAATGAAAATATTTGCTTTTGAAAACATTTCTATGAAAATTAGCTGCCAGAACGCACTTGCTGCGTCCAGACTTTAGTGAATTTTCACTTATTTTTTACACTTCTTTTCTTTGTTGATGTATCGGTAATTTTTACTGTTCATTAAATTTGAAAGTAAACTTTATTGTTTTATTTCTTCTTCATCTAAAACCCTCACACACTGACACATGCAAACACGTATACAAGTTTGTATACGTGTTGTATTTTAGGTATATGTATGAGTTCCAATAACCAGACTTTTGGAATGTATGAATACCTTAAACATACTTAAATTTAGTCACATATTATACAATAGGTATCAAACTCAATTTCATCATTATAAACATCCCCCTTTTTTAATGACAAATAAACGTTGTTAAAGAACTTTGAAATGTTCCCGTGTAGTATGTAGTGCTGAATACATTAAATGTCCTATAGTTTCAGCGTGTTATGTTTAAACATCGAGCTGTATGTTTTATGCATCTCTCAAACAACGTCTATTCAAACGATTGTATATTTAGCCCTCGTATTGTAAACATGTTTCGAAAGATTCTTATTGATGTTAAATACATTAAGTATCCTTTATACTGTTGGAGAACTTTGAAGTGTTTATATGACATGGTTATTAGATATTCAAAACAACTGTATTCTGCTTATGTTTTATTTATTTTTTGGGATTTAATGTAAGACAATCTAAGATGTACAATATAACGTTTTGTTTGTCGAATATGTTAACTTGCAGTTATATCAAGTATAGACAGGAAGCTGATTATGTTGATTCAGCTTGATAGACATCAGGTGATATTTTACTGTGATACAACATATGCGTATTGAAAACTTCTTTAATTGTATCATATTTATAACATAAAAATACTACACCATAGTGATGTTTCCTACACATACCACTTTAAAAATTACAATTATATAAAAATCACCTTATAAATACAATAATGAATATGTTTCTTACACACACCATTTTAAAAATTACAATAATATAAAAATCACATTATAAATGGAACCATACAACTGTTTCCTATAAATGATACATTAAAATTTGCTACAAACTACCATATTTTTATTTATATGTTGATGTTTTGAAATAAATTCGCAGACTGTGCAAAGGTCTTCTCGATATTTTTCTTTTGCAATGAAAAACATAAAGGGGGAATCGGAATACTCATATCTAGATTAGTCTGCTCTGATATCGGCTACAAACATATCTAAATTTAAAAAAACAGTAAAAGTTTAGTTTTATTAATGAGTCTCTAATTGCACTACTGATGCCTTTAAGAGCTTCTAGTGATGTATAAAATTGTTCAATATTTCCCAATTATATAGTTTAAAAATGAATAATGCTGTTTTTCTTTGTATTTTCACCAGATATTTAGTTGGATTATATGAGTCGTTGGTTTTCTCTCACACGTTGTTTTCCAAATTGTAAATTATTCTGGGTAATACATTTAACTCTTCGAATGTACACAAATCGAAAAACACACAGGTATGTTGCAATTTTTCTGTGATAATTTTACTATGCGCAAGAATTTTAGTAAAGGGTCTACACCAACTTGTAATTGTTTTTTTCCCGTTTGGTGTAAGAATATGTGTTGTTTGGGATAAGAGTTCACAGTCTTTCGGCTTTAGTTTTTCTCACTGATTTTACTATTGATTTCCAACAACTTTTGATTAAACAACCTTCTTGTGTAGGTTGATAATTATCTGTTGCATCTGGTAGAAGCACTTTATATATTATCTGTAGAGTTTTCTCGTTTTTACGTCTTTAACTACTCAATCACCACCTTGTTTCAGAGTTTATTGTTTTGCGAAAAACATAATTTGTAATTATCTAAGTATTGTCAATGCCTTGGACTTAACAGTTGAATCCTTGTATCATGCAATGTTAAGTACATTAAATATCTTTATAATGAAAAATAAGTTCTTAAGACTTTCGACCAACTGCTATGTAAATGTCATTTCAACCAACAACAACGTCTATATGTTATCACGTGTTATTTATGTGGTATGTATATAACTGACATATCTGTTTGAAGTCTACTGTGCTATATATATATATATATATATATATATATATATATATATATATATATATATATATATATATATATATATATATATATATATATATATATATATATGCGAGTGTGTGTGTGTGTGTCATTTCATCAAACAACTAAGAATTTTAAGTTTTATCTTATATTCATGTAGGCCTTGTTATATTTTGAAGTCGGTTCATTTATATCACTTTCCATTCAAAAGGTATAAGGATTTAAAGTTTAGACCTGAAGTCATGATTTTATTGTATATTTTGCTTAGCTTTGGGTTCCTTAACACCAAGGAAGCATTGGTTTTACCGTACTGCTAGCGGATTTGCGCGATAATAATTTTAAGTTTCAAACATATTTAGTACTCGATGCTGACAGTTATATGTTACAGCTCATTCATTTTTAGCTTAAACCGTTTCAATAGGCAAATCAGTTATACCTCACGCATTCATACATTAGGATTGAACCTCTATCGTGGTCCATATTTCAACGTGTGTTTATATTTTAACTAACAAGATGAGTCTTAAAAAAGGTAAGCTATTATTAGATTGTTTCCAATTTATCAGGAATAAGTGGTTTGAAGTCAACAGTACGTTCATCAACCTCTAGCCGTTGGAGTCTGGTGGACTATTAATCGTCACACTCCCGCTAATCTCTCTCTCCCTCCCTCTCTCTCTCTCTCTCTCTCTATCTCTCTCTCTAACGCCTGTATCTCTTTGCTTCACCCGCTACTGTTTAATAATATAGTTAACCACCGGTTCCCTAGATACCCGAGTCTGGATTCTGCTAATCTGCTTCTAAGAATCTACCATCCTCACCGCCTGCAGCGGTGGCCGTGGCAGCTCCGAACGCCCCCGAATACTCCCGAAGTGGAATCGTCTAGACGATTATCATGACATCAAACATCATACCTCTACATCGCTTAATAAAAAAGTTAATTTGCGCATGCGTAAACCACCACATTTGAATTCGACTCATCGAGACGATTACCATGATACCAAACACTATACCTCTAGGTCACTTAATAAAAACGTTGGTTCGCGCATGCGCCAACCGTCATCTCTGCATAGGTCATTTTCATAAAAATTAAAATAACAGGTCTTCTTATTTAGATGTATTAGATCGAATCTCGATTCAGGTTATATATATCCGATTCTGACCGGGGGCGCAGCCCCCACCGCCCCCTGCCGCCGCATCCAGCGGCCGATGCTATTTTTAACTTCTACGCATCGAGACGAGTACCATGACACCAATAATACCTCTACACCGCTTAATAAGAAAGTTGGTTTCCGCTGCCCCCACCTCCCCCTTCTACTCTTCGCGACGATTACCATGACATTAAACGCTATACCTCTACATCGCTTAAGATTAAAGTTGGTTTGCGCATGCACAAACCGCCATCTTTACATACGTCATTTTCATAAAGGTCAAAATGACATGTCTTCTTATTTAGATAAGTTGGATAAAATCTCGATTCAAAATTTAAATTTTTGAATTTTCGCGCTCGACGGCCTCCATCTTGGATGACGTCATCTCAGGTTAGACCCCTATTGGTCCCCCACCCAGTGACGTCCTGCGCGCATCGCACTGGCTGGGTGGAGGTTCCAGAACCCCAAAACCCCCCATCTATACCTACTTATACATACATATATATATATATATATATATATATATATATATATATATATATATATATATATATATATATATATATATATATATATATATATATGAAGCGAACCTTAGATATCGGTTCTCAAGGTTCTGATTCGCGGTCACTTGAAAATCTCAAAGCCGTGTTCTCGCTTCATGCGATTTTTTTATACGCAAATTAGCTAAAGTGGAAGGTTGTTTCATCAATGAAAAATAATCTTACCATGTGAAGATGCATATCTGTAAGGTTAATTTTTGCAGATAATATTTTTATGTTTATTTTAAACATTATGTAGGTACAATAAAATAAATGGGCAGTCGATAAAATTTTAATTATATTAAATATATACGGTGATACAATATTATCAATAAACAAGTAATTAGCTTATTGTTCAGTAAAGCAAACTACCTACTCAGATATTTCTGTTTTTGTTTATTTATTTTTACTTCCAATACATCATTACAGGTTGCTACCGAAAAAAAAAGATAATTGCTTTTGTTTCCGATCCATATTACGCACAAGTAAAAGGTAAAATACGAGAATGTTAGTAAACCTGTTTGGCATCTCCTTAGTTTTGTCTTATAAATAATGAGATTTATTCAATCAAGTTGGTTACTGAGTTCCTGCAACCTTGGCTGGGTTTAATTAATTGTTTCCTCTCATTGTCTTTTAGCCCCAGAATGTTTTAAGCGTTCTGCGTTTGGCGTTTCTTATGGTTAATTTCAACAGGAATCGCACACAGTTGAGTAAGTAGTTTTTTGCCCCTTGTAGGATTTGTCGTCTCGCACAAGTTTTTATAATATTCCCGCTGGTCCACATCTCATAAATTAAATATCAAACCGGTCGAATTAAATATTTGTTATGTATGTGGTTAACAAAATAGAGGGTGTGCCAATTAAAACTTTCCACGTGGAAAATAACGGAATTAAAAAAGAAAGAAAAAAATCCAAGAAACGTCGATTTTGTTTTCAAATGGGACACATGATGGCATAAGTTTTGGTGTCTTGGCAGGGGCGTAAAGTACCCTTTAATTTTAAACGGCACCTTATGTTGAGTGACACCTCATTTTAAAGCTTTTTCAATTCTGCTCACAGCAACATACGAGTTTTTTAATTTTGGTTTGGATATGGCAATAAGAACATTCCCTAAAAAAGACAATTATCAATGAATGAAAAATGTTATTTATTTTTTATCTAAAACATGAAATACAGGCAGTTTAATTTATTTCAAATTCAGCAAGAAGGCGCCTATATATGACATCTCGATTTTTTTGACGAATAATACGAGCGAAAACCTCACTGAAGGCGTCATTTTTATGGTATTTTGATATCTATCGAAGAGCGTCGATTCACAATTTTTGATACATGCAAAAAAAAACGGAAAAATATGCAAACCATTGAACGATATAAAATTTGTTTCCTCTCAAACATGCGATATAATTCTATGGCAAATGCAAAAGTTAAATAACACAAGGAATGCTTTTTTTTAAAAAGACACGTTTCAGTCATCACGACTATAAGGAGTGTTCTATTAGAAAAAGATCCGTCTCTGTGATCACGACCCACGCACTAGCCTGTGATTTTCGAAATAACTTTGTAAGATGCAGCTCAAGACACTATCGTATTTTGTATGATAGATATAGTGAGCTCTATCGTAGAAATATACATACAACTGTGTCTTGTCCCTTGATAACAAAAGTGTCGAAGAAAATTGGCGAGATATCAAAAATTCGTTGAGAAATGGAAGAGTTCGACAGCTAGTAAAACCAAAGTGAAAAGAGGAAAAAAAAGGATGGATGACACAGGACAAATTGAATCTCATGGAAGAGAGACGTGAACACAAAAACAACAATCATAGTGAATACAAGAGAGCGCACCATATAATACGCAAAAAAATTAAGCAGGCAAAGGAAATATGGCTCAGAGAATCCTGCAGAGAAATCGAACATCTTCAATCCATACATGATGACTTTAACTTACATAAAAGGCTAAAGCAACATTCTGGCATATACAAAAGAAAAAACACAACAGTACTGCATAGCGAGAGTGGAAAGGCACTGTTAACAAAAGAAGATCAGGGTAATGAATAACAACAGTATATCCAACAACTGTTCGAGGACGAGACCCGCGAAACGCCAGAGAATCTACTGACTGGTTATATGACAGAACACGGACCAAACATTCTCAAATCCGCAGTTCAAAAAGCAATACACCAATCAAGAGCAAGCAAAACTCCAGGACCCGACGAAATTCCCATAGAACTAATAAAACGACGAAAGCATATCTGTTTTAACGGCATTCTTCGACCAAGTCTACCAAACTGGAGAACTTCCCAGCGACTGGCGGTAATCGATCTTCATCGCCCTAACCAAAACCAACAAAGCTAGCAGGTGTAATGACTTCCGATTAATTAGCCTAATGAGTCACACTTTGAGAATACTCTTAAAATACTCCTCAACGGATTATAGACCAAATGTGAACACAATATTGGCAAGGAACAATTCGGATTCCGTAGCGGACTCGGCACACGCGATGCTCTTTTCTGCATGAGGACACTATTACAAAAAAGCTGTGAGTTCCGAAAAAACATATATATATATATATATATATATATATATATATATATATATATATATATATATATATATATATATATATATATATATATATATATATGCTTTATTGACTTCGAAAAAGTATTCGACCATGTCAAACACACGAAACATTTCCAATGTCTAAAATCATATAACGTAGACTAATATGATATGCGCCTTTTGATAAACCTATATTATAGTCAAACAGCTATAGTTAGGCTAGATGACAGCGTTACAGGTGAAATATCAATAAAAAGCGACGTAAGACAATGATGTGCTCTATCACCCCTGCTGTTCAACTTTTATTCAGAGAACATATTTCGGGAGGCTTTAGATGGCAGGACAGGGGGAGTAAAGATAGGTGGTGAAATTATAAACAACGTAAGATACGCAGATGACACCGCCACCATTGCGGAGAGCATGGAAGGCTTGCAAATACTGCTGGATAGAGTACATGAGGCTGGTCGAAGATGAGGCATCAATATAGACATAAAAAAATGGATGATCGTAGGTAAAATAAACATAGAACCAATTCCGATTACAATCAACGGACATAACATAGAACTGGTGCCACATATCAAGTATTTGGGTAGCTGGCTAAACAATGAAATAACATGCGACGAAGAGGTGAACACGAGGATTGAAATGACTCGTAGGGCATTTAGCAAACGGAAACCAACTCTCACTGACATAAACCTCACAGTTCAGACGCGGCTAAGAACACTCCGCTGTTACGTATGGAGCGTTCTCTTGTACGGATGTGAGCCATGGACGCTTAAAGTTGACACCATAAATAAAATGGAAGCGTTTGAGATGTGGTGCTACCGGAGAATCCTCAAAATTCCTTGGACTGCACATACCAGTAATGAAGGAGTACTCAGACAGCTGAATAAGAGTCGAGAACTTCTGAACACCATAAAAATAAGAAAGGTTAGTTATTTCGGACACATAATACGAGGCACAAAATATCACATCCCTCGCCTGATTATCCAGGGAAAGGTTGAGGGCAGAACATAGATAGGACGCAAAAAGATATCATGGCTACGGAACATCAGAAATTGGACAGACTGGGAGTGGAATAGCTATTCCGAGCAGCGAGAGATAGAGACCAATTCAATCAAATCGTCATGGAGATAGCCCACGCCTGAAGGCAGGCACGGCACCGAAAGAAGAAGATCGTAGAAATGCGTCACCCTCTCTAGAAATGAACATATAGAATCTAAAACGGACCGCGCATAGGGGTTTTAGGGGGCTTAGCTCACGCTTATTAAAAAAAATCTTTACAAAATTCAAAAGTCGTCATCTACTCATTCGCGAATAGTTTCTACGAAAATTCGTTAAAAATGTCAGGCCATTAAACTACAAACTCAATAACAGAAACTACTGCCAAGGCATTAGGGAAACAGTCTATTTGAAATGAACAATTTGCAATTTTTTGGTAAAATGAGGGGCAACGACGGTTAAAGCAAAAACTTAAGGCATTGCAAAACAGGCTTTTTACACATTTCTTTTTTGCCATTCTAGTTATCTTGTGTTGCAATTTTTTTGTTAAAGGGATTGGTACTTACTGCAACACTAAATTTATAAATGTTTGTGGTGCAGGAAATAGTAGATGCATCTTCCGAACCCATCCTAAATTCTTTGTACATATACAAATTTCTTTTACACAATCCGCACTCGTTGTACAGCCTTTGTATAAAAATTCCGAATTTTTATGTTTCAAATAGCATTTTAAGATTTTTAAAAAACTTATAAAAGTTATTGTCCTGGTGTTTTTTGTATTTTTTTCGCCCAGAAAACGTAGTTTTTGTCTGTCCTTTGCAACCACAAAAAACATTCTGGTTTTGTGCTATTTTAAAATCACCAGTGGCATCCAATTATTTCTTCCTTGAAAGCTTAAAAGTCTTTTCCTTTTGACTTAGAGATCTAAATTTTAGTGTGTGGTTTACTTTTTATAATCTTAACATGCGTGTCAAATATTTATGTTTAAAATCGCGACTTTGACGTTTTAAAATAAAAAAACTATAAAAGTAATTTTTCTGGTATTTTTTTACCTTTTTACGTAAATTTTGTTAATAGTATTTTACAGCTTTTGCCAACTACAGAAAATATTCTGGTTTTCTGTCATTCTAAGATCGATCACCAGTAGCATCCAATTTTTTTTTCTTTAAAACTTTTCTTTCCTTCAACTTAGAGACCGATATTTTAGTGTGTGTGTCATAGTACCGTCACTGGACGGAGAGCCAATAAGGTGCTAACCTAGGGTGACGTCATCGAAGATGGTGTCCAAGATGGCCGACCGGAAGTGAACGCCGACAATAGGCATGGATGCAAAATGATAATGTTTTGTATCCTCCTACTATGTCGAAAAGCATAAATATTGAACAATTGATAGTCCCTTTATTAATCTTATTTTTAAAGGGGTAGACATTGATCTAATCCAATCCATACCAGGTGGTAGTGGAATTTTCCTTTATGTAATAGTAAAGGATTTTTTTTCACGACCGAAGAGGTACCACCCCATACATCAAGGGGACGGTGAAGTCCCAACGGACGTTTCCGGTTCTGGTGTATGAGTCGGTTTCCCTTATAAGCAAAAATGATGATGGCTCCTCCTTGTACAAAATATTTCGGAGGCAAAATACCCCTCCATTCGGATCTCCGGGAGAGGGGTGTACAGGGGGCGCCAACATCAAGATTTAACATATCCTTTTCGAATATATGTGGCCTAAATTCTAACCTGAACTCCGTCCACTATTTCCTCCAGGCTAACAGGCCCCAACTCCTCTTCCTCACTGAAACCCAAATCAGTGCCAAAACAGCCACTAATCACCTTAATTTCCCGGGTATGAGCTCCTTACTTCCTTTAGATTGCATGGAGGCGTGTGCGCATACGTCCGTAGCAATCTACCCTGCACGAGACTCCCCAATTTAGAAGCTGCAAGAAAAGACATACTATGGATAAAACTCTCTCTCGGGGCTGCAACTAAATTCATCTGTTGCATTTACCGGTCACCTTCTGACAACAACTTTGTCCAGCTCTTTGACTACCTTTCTGAAAAAACCGACTATCTGATTTCTGAATATCCTTCCTCCGAGGTCACTATTCTTGGCGACTTCAATGTCCATAATAAGGAATGGCTAGGATCTTCAAAAACCGATCCACAAGGGAGAGCAGCGGCGGCCTTTGCAGTCAGCAATTCTTTGGCCAATATGGTTCAGCAACCTACTTACTTTCCTCGTATCCCAACACACAGCTCAAATGCCTTGAATCTCCCTACAAAACCTGAATGCTATAAGATATCAGTCACCGCCCCCCTTGGTCGCTCAGACCACGGCATGGTCACTGCTTCCTGTGCAATGCAACCCGAGGTCACACAGTCATCACACCCACGTATCGTTTGGCACTACAACTCCGCAAACTGGGACGAAATGCGGGATTACTTTTCCTCATTTCCATGGGCGTCTGTCTGCTTCTCTCAACCTGACCCCTCTGATATCTCACAAAACGTCACCGAAATTATCCAAGCTGGCAGGGAATTATTTATTCCACGTACACAGAAAACCTCTTCAGCCACTCAAAAGCCCTGGTTCTCTAAATCCTGTGACAAGGCCAGACTTGAAAAGGTCAAAGCTCACAAAACGCTTCTACACAATCCCAGTCAAGAAAATCGTCAAGCATTCAACGACGCAAGAAACCGCTATGTCCGCATTCTTTCTGGGGCAAAAAACTCGTTTAATAACCACATCAAAAACAAAGTCCTCTCAAGCTCCAACGGCGGCAAACCCTTCTGGACTCTTGCTAAGCCTATTGGGAATAATTTCTGCAAGAGAACGTTCCCACCTCTTGTCTCAGGGGATGAAATTGTTTCTAGCGCTCTGAGCAAGGCTGACCTTTTTGCTTCGTTGTTCGCCGGAAATTCTACTCTCAACCCACCTCCAAATGTTCAACCACCAACAATCCCCAATGTCGCGCATAAAATGACTGATATAATTTTCAAAACTAAAAAGGTACGAAAGATGCGCTCTTCTCTTAATACCAGGAAAGCATCTGGCCTGGACGACATCCCAGCAATTGTTCTCAAAAAATGCGCACCAAAACTCGCTCCTGTCCTGACTCGTCTGTTTCAGATATCTTACAATAAAGGCATATTCCCTAGTAACTGGAAAACTGCTCGAGTACAACCCATCCCCAAGAAAGGGTCCAAAGCGCTTCCTAGCAACTACAGGCCTATTTCTCTCCTTTCAGTCGTCTCTAAAGTGATGGAAAAGTATATAAACACCAAATTACTAAAATTTCTTGAACAACATAGTCTAGTCCACGACAGGCAGTATGGATTCCGTCAGCGCAGATCGACTGCCGACCTCCTTTCCTTTGTCACCCATTCTTGGAACAAGTCTATGGAACAACACGGTGAATCCCAGATTGTTGCTCTAGACATATCCAAAGCATTCGACCAGGTCTAGCACGCAGCGCTGCTTACTAAGCTTCCAGCCTATGGCCTACCACCAAAACTTTGTACCTGGACAGCAAATTTCCTCTCCAACAGAAGCATATCTGTTGTTGTGGATGGCCATTCCTCTAAACTGTATCCAATTAATGCAGGAGTTCCTCAAGGTTCAGCTTTAGCCCCTACTTTGTTTCTTCTCCACATCAATGACCTCCTCTCTACCACATCCAACCCAGTTCACAGTTACGCAGACGACAGCACCCTCCACTCAAATATACAATATTCTAAGCCTGTCTCTTTAGCCCAATTAGATGAGGATCGCAGACTCATGGAGGGTTTTGTCTCCGTGGATCGCCAAAAAATATTAGACTGGGGAAGTAGAAATCTTGTACAATTCAACTCCACCAAATCTCAGTGTTGCTTTCTTTCTCACAAGAGATACACCAGCCCTAGACCCATTACAATGAACAACCAAGTTATTCAAAGTAATGAGTCCGTTTCTCTTGTTGGCATTTCTGTGGATCGAAATCTTAATTGGCACCAACATGTCACATCAATTGTAGAAGCGGCTGCTAAGAAATTAGGTTTCTTCTTCCGGGCTCGCAAATACTTTTCACCAGCTAATCTCTATACCTTATATACTTCACAAATAAGACCAAACCTCGAATACTGCTCCCAAATCTGGGGTGCAGCTGCCGCTTCTACACTCGCTATCCTGGACTCCATTCAAAAGAGAGCTATACGTCTCATAGGTGATCCTGCCCTCATCCAAAGGCTGCTATCCCTTGCCCACCGACGTGCCGTTGGTGACCTCTCTCTCTCTCTCTCTCTCTCTCTCTCTCTTTTTTTTTTATAGATATCTGCACGGGCACTGCTCAGAGGAGCTTTCTTCCATAGTTCCCCCACCTGCCGCCCCCAACAGATCTACCAGGGGAACAGAGCGAATGCACCCATTTATAGTCCAGGTCACCAGACATAGAACATCTTGTTATGCCCGCTCTTTTGTCCCGAGGACTTCCAAGTTGTGGAATTCCTTGCCGGCACATGTTTTTCCTTCTCCTCCGAACCTCCAAACCTTCAAGTCCAGAATTAACAAGCTGCGTCTTTTCTCCTTGTCAACACCCACGGTACGATAGTATTTTGGCTGTAAGCCCTCGTGATGTGTTGTTGACATTAAAAAAAAACTGGGAAATTTAAATTTGTAAATGACAGGTGGCATTACTCTTTATAATAAGAGGACCTGCTATTTTGATTTTTGGTGGTGTGACCTACTCAAAGATGGCGGTTTGCGCAAGCGCAAACCAACTTTGTTATTAGTAGACGTAGAGGTGTAGTGTTTGGTATCATGTTACTCTTCGTGACAAGTAGAATGCAATGTCGCTGCCGCAGGTGGTGGTGGGGCGGCGGGATGTGCGCCCCTGCACAGAATCAAGATCAGGATTCAGATCGGGGTCCAGATCTAAATATGCTCTGAATAATAAGAAGACCTGTCATCTTAATTTTTATGAAAACGGCGTATGTAAAGATGGCTGTTTGCGCATGCGCAAATCAACTTTTTTTATTAAGCGGTGTAGAGGTATAGTGTTTGGTGTCATGTTAATCAGCTCAATTAGTATAATTAAAAAATAGTATACACGCATGCGCAAACCAACATTTTTAGTTTTAAGTTAACCCCCACGTGTTTGGTGTCATGTGACTCGTCTTGGTGGGCAGAATTCAAATATGAGATTTGCGCATGCGCACACCAACTTTCTCAGTTTTTGGATTAGATGTTCGATGTTTGGTGTCATGTTTCTCGCTCTGATTTACAATATAAATCATGTCAACAAACAGCTGACGTTGCGGTTTTACAAGTTTCTACAAGTCTGAATAGACTCGGAATAGAAATTGTAGGTTAACTCTACACGATATAGAAAAGCTATCTTTTTTATCGAATTTGTCCCTATATCCCATAAGAAACCATGTGAAAAGGACAAATATAAGCAAAATAACAGGTATTTTAGACACATATGTTAAAGAGAGGAAGCACGATCATTTGCTGACGTTGCGGTTTTGCAAATCGCAAACCAACATGGTTATTAACTAGCGTAGAGTTATAGTGTTTGATATCTCGATTAGTAGAATTTAAATATGCTGGTTGGCGCATGCGCTAACCAACTTTCTTATTTATTAGTGTAGAGGTATGATGTTTCGTATCATTTTACTTGGATCAGCGAGTAGAATTCAAATATGCCATATATGCAAACCAACTTTTTTTTTCTTATTATTTGGTTCAGAGGTAGCCTTATCTGAACAACCAAATGGTTTGAAATCTCGTTATATTTAACATCTCCGACAAGTAACCCTGTTATCAATCTGGTTTAAAGTTAGAAATAAAACAATTTATTTAAATACAATTAATTTATTAGGATTAATAAGACATACATATTAAATTATTACATAACGACTCTTACAATACCAGTTAGAGGTTTATATTCAAATACACAATCATTAATAACTAAACCGTAAACTCTGGTTCTATTTGGAAAATTGTCTTTGGTCATAAACTCTACGTTGGTATCCACCGTTGAAGTCTTGATTGACTCATCCTGGTGATAACAATGGATTACAAATAGAGGTCGATAATTTAAGAGATGTTCTGACATGTTTTTATAACAAAAATATTTTTTTTAAATCTGTATAGGTTTCAATATATTAAGATTTCACTAAATACATATTCAGAGATTCCTAAGGATAACATTCTGAAAATTTAGTTGTCTTAGAAGTAAGAGATACCTCAGTCTGCTCTTGAGTATCCAAATGTTTAAATTAAAATAGTTTCAAGTGATGTGTTACCAGCTAATTAAATACAACTTCTGGTATGATTAATTTGGGGACTTTAAAGTAATTATCGATAAGAATACTGATTCTTTTAATACAACTAAACTGTGTAAAAATGGTAAGAAAAGATTGTATCATTGGTTGGAAAATAAGAAAACCAAAGAGTTAATTGCCTATTACAACAAGCCGGCGGAACATTTGGACAAACGGAATACTATTGGTCCAAATGTTCCAGCAGGAGTTGACAGTATCTAAAACTGCTACCTACTTGGTAAAAATAGGTGGAGCTCAGACTGCAAACGACTTGATATGTGGTACATATGTTTGCAAAGATTTGATTCTAAATTTGGCTTGTTGGATATACAGTGAGAGTAAGAAAAGAACATTTATGTTTTCAAACATTCATGCTGGATTACCTAACAAGTCAAACTGAATGTCTGGAAGTGTGAATGACAATCTTTTGTAAACCAACAGGTATTAATCATTTTAAAGTGATCTTAGTCATGTGACCAGTTAAAAAGTAGTTGCTTTGAGGCGTAGATTTCAAGTTTTATTTGTTTTCAAACATTTATATTATGAGCTAGTTTACCTAACAAGTCAAACTGAATGTCTTGAAGTGCAGCCTTCAATATTCTGTAAAAGAAATAAGAAAACTAAAGAGTTGATTGCTTATTACAACAACAATAACTTTAAGTCACATGAATTCAGGCTCCCTAGATGTGCCGAAGCAACATCTCAATATATATATATATATATATATATATATATATATATATATATATATATATATATATATATATATATATATATATATATATATATATATATATATATATATATATATATATATAATAAGACAAGAGAGTTGATTGTCTATTGTTAAGAAAAGAACAAATATATGTTTTTAAACATTCATGCTAGTTTACCTAACAGCTCAAATTGAACGTTTTGAAGTGTAAATGACAATTTGTAGACGAACACGTGTCCAGCATTTCAGAATAATCTTAGCCATGTAACCCTCCCACTAATTGCTTTAAGGTGTAGCTTTCAAGTTTGTAAATCAGCACGTGGTAAGAGAAGGATAATTATATGTTTTCAAACATTCATATTCTGAGTTAGTTTATCTAACAAATCAAACTAAATATCTTGAGGTGGAGCTAACAATTTTTGTAAATCAGCACACTCTCTGTCATTTCAGACTAATCTTAGCCATGTAACACTCCAATTAATTGGCTTGACATATAGCTTTCAAGTTTGTAATTCAACACACGCCAATCGTACACATTCTGAACTAGTTTACCAAACTAGTGTCTTGAAGAGTAGCATTCAGATTTTGTAAATCAATATATTTCAATCATTTTAGAGTGATCTTAGCCATGTAACACTCCAACTAATTGCTTTGAGGTGTAGCTTTCAAGTTTTATTTGTTTTCAAACATTCATATTATAAGCTAGTTTACCTAACAACTCAAACTGAATGCTTAAAGATAAGAAAACCAAAGAGTTAATTGCCCATTACAACAAGCTGGCGGAACATTTGGACCCACGGAATTCTGTTGGTCCAAATGTTTCAGCAGAAAGATGTGACTTAGTACCTACAACTGCTAAATACTTGGTAAACATTGGTGGAGCGCAGACTGAAAACGATTCGATATCTGGTACACATATGTGCAAAGGTTTGATATTCAATTTGGCCTGTTGGATATCGAATCAGTTCTGTGACAAATGCAACCAAATTATTTTTAATTTTTGCGTAAGTGAATTTAATGAAAAATACAGGGACATATTTATACGTACGGAACAATATAGTTTAGTTTGTCAAGATGCGTACCACCAAACACGCTGCCACCTTACCTATTACAGATATAGATGATGTTGTTGATATATCTTCAGAACAACAACGAAGGCACGGTCCCCTCTTACCAAACACAGTTAGATGTATCATATGTGGCTCAAGTAGGTGTAGTAAAACAAATGTTATGTTAAGTTTACTGTTTGAGCCGCACAGTTTAAAGTTTGATAACGTGTATGTGTGTATTCAAGGTCTTTATACCAACCCACATACAAGATGTTACAAAAGGTGCTAGACGCTACAAAAGGTGTTGGTTATTATCCATATAGTGAAAACTATGAAATATTAGATCCTGCAGAAGCCTTGGACAACTCTGTGTTTATATTTGATGATGTAGCTTGTAACAAACAGGATAAAATGAAAGCATACTTTAATATGGGAAGACATAAGAATATTGATTCATTCTATCTTTGTCAAACATATACTCGAATACCCAAACATCAAATACGTGATAACGCTAATGTTTTAATTCTCTTCAAACACGACACCAATTTAAAACACATCTACTACAGCCATGTAACGACAGATATGGACTTTAAACAATTTAAAAATGTTTGTTGTGAGTGTTGGAAAGAAAATTAGTATGGTGTGTTGGTGATTGTATTAGAAAACGATGTGCAAAACGGGAGATATATAAAAGGATTCGATAGTTACATATTAATCTAATCGGGTACAACCAACGACAGACAGCTGTCTAGCAGGGCAGACTGCTGTCTAGTAGGACAGCCAGCTGCCTAGCAGGACAGACAGCTGCCTAGCAGGACAGACAGCTGTCTAGCAGGACAGACAGCTGCCTAACAGGACAGACAGCTGTCTAGCAGGACAGACAGCTGTCTAGCAGGACAGACAGCTGTCTTACAGGACAGACAGGTGTTGGACACAAACGAAACAATCGTTTTAAATGTATGTCATAATATATTGCGAAGGAACCATCTCTATAGATCATACATTCACCCTACTAAGTTTTCTTCACTGCTTCATCCTCTGATGAATCCACCTTTATTGACGAAACAATCGTTCCTCAGACCAATTATCTCACCAGCCTCTTTGGTTTCCAGGTTAGTTACACACCTCTGACTTGCCCACCTGTCAACCGTCACCTTTCACTGTGATGTCCCCCGGGTCAGCTAGGTGGCGAGAACATCGGGTCGGAACAGCCACAGGGTGGCTGTAGTGATATTCCAATCATTCAAACGTCACTATGACGTTACTCCGGTCCTGTGTTTCACTTAGTGTTGAAAGGCTGGCTACTATATCCGTATTACTTTATAGGTGTACTTTCGCTCCAACTAGTATGCCGTACTGAAGAGCTCTAATGAGGGCGAAACCGGTCTACGGTTCTAATTGTTACGAGAATACATCTAGCCTTACATACTTTGACCCTATATTGGGGTAGAAATGGGCCAGGGCTAACCATTTACTAGATTGTTAGTTAGTTGTATACAGTCTTTATTTTATTTGGAGCTGACGTGACAACATACTACTTGGTTCCGCACTATGGCGGCACGTCCACCACTCACTTAGTGTTCAAATGCTGGGTACTATAGCCGTATTACTTTATAGCTGTATTTTCGCTGCAATTAGTATGCCGCACTGAAGAGCGCTAATGAGAGCGAAACCGGTCTACGGTTCTAATTGTTGCGAAAATTCATCTAGCCTTATATGTTATTATGCTTATATTTGCCTTTTTCACATGGTTTCTTATGGGATATAGGACAAATTCGATAAAACATAGTTTTTTTATATCATGTAGAGTTTACCAACAATTTCTATTCCGAGTGTGTTCAGACTTGTAAAACCGCAACGTAAGCTGTTTGTTGACATAATTTATATTATAAATCAGATCGAGAAACATGACACCAAACACCGAACATCTAAGCCGAAAACTGATAAAGTTGGTTTGCGCATGTGTAAATGTCATATTTGAATTCTACCCATCGATACGAGTCACATGACACCAAACACGTGGGGGTTAACATAAAAACGCATGCGTGTATACTATTTTTGAATTCTACTCATCGAGCTAATTAACACGACACCAAACACTATATCTCTACACCGCTTAATAAAAAAGTTGGTTTGTGCGTGGCGTTGCATTCTACTCGTCACGACGAGTAACATGATACCAAACACTACACCTACTAATAACAAAGTTGGTTTGCGCATGCGCAAACCGCCATCTTTGCGTACGTCACACCACCAAAAATCACAATGGCGTGTCCTCTTATTTTGACAGGTGCTGACACCTGTCATCTAAAATTTTAAATTTCCCGGGTTTTTCACTTCGGGTCGGCCATCTTGGACGCCATCTTCGATGACGTCACCCTAGGTTAGCGCCCTATTGTCTCTACGTCCAGTGACGTCACTATGACGTCACTCCGGCGCTGTGCGCCGGCGCAGTGGCCGAGTGGAGAAAGTGGAGGTCACAGAACCCCCTTCTATACCTACTAATATTGTTTCTCTTGCCCCTAAATTTGCTTTACCACCAAAAGAAGTTACATGTCCTTTAAACGTCTTCTTACTGATATATATATATATATATATATATATATATATATATATATATATATATATATATATATATATATATATATATATATATATATATATATATATATTTGTGTGTGTGTATGTGTCAATAATAACAATAGTAATAGCATTATCCTTGGTTATATTACTAACGTTATTACCAACTACCTTAACCATTCTTCAAATTGGGATTTAGAAGTAAATTATTCGTTTGAAAACGCTGAAAGATTCATCAAAGAAATCCTGGAATAATTGTAATGCTTGTGCTATAATTTACAAGCAACAGACTGCAGTATCTAAGTATGTTTGCATTAAAATTCATGTCAATAAAAAGTAGAGGTGACCTGCTACCGTATGTTATAGTACCCCATAGGATCACCGCCGTATTCCGTTCCACAGCAAATTCTTAATAAACTGCGTTCACCGCGTAAGAGTCTTATACAAAGACAGAGTCGGGACTCGTCAGAAAACACAACAGGATTCCATTCACCATCCAAATTTGATCTGTCATTACACTACTTAAGCCGAGCAGCACGATGTCGAGGTGTCAGTAGAAGACATAAAAATGGTTTATACGAATGAAGCCCAAAAGTGCGTATTCTACGATAAATCGTTGCCATAGAGACTCTTTGTTGTAAAAGTCGTAACTAAGCATTTTCAATCGACACTATCTCGTAAAAGCGCAATCATCAAATGACAAAGTTCCCGTGCTGAAGTTGCTCAAGGTCGTCCAGATCCATGATGGCGGTTATATATTCCTTCTTCAGACCACCTGGACCAACTCCGTATCAGTGTTGCTACACTGCGTCCCATGCGGTCGGAAATGTGTCTAATTGAAAAACCGATTTCCCGCATACCGACAATGTGCCCCCTTTCGAATTCACTTAAATGATTGTAATTGCCTAGGCATAATGACTTAATGACCTAATAAATTGAACACACATTGCCACGAAATATTGCTTCAAGCTGAAGGAAACGCAAATTTAAAGACATAATTGTTGACAAAACGAAATTTAAAAAGTCTGGACGCAGCAAGTGCGTTATGGTAGTGAATTTTCATTAAAATGATTTTAATAGCAAATATCTCCTCTCTTAATGAAAGCAGGCATACAATTTGGTTACCAGCATAACCTATATAGTAAAAGAAATGTACCATATTTCCTTAAAATAACTTTACTGTTTGAAAATGTCCAAAAAATTTTCGAAAACAAACTGATTTTGTAGCTAATGAACCTTGGCCTGATTGAGTAGTTGAAATTTGAAGAACTAAAAGAAAATTCGCTACCAAAACACACTTGCTGCGTTCCGATTTTTTATTTTTTTTGGTAAACATGACCAAATTTCGACGGCAAATGCTAAAAGGACATGTATCACCAACGACTTATGGGCAACCTGTGATTGTAAAAGTAAATTCATATGACGCAGCTCAAGACAGCCTTTAATTAATGTATACATTCTTTTGTCGTATCTTGTATAATAACGGATATGTTGAGCTTCACCGTACGAATGTGTCACCCTGTATATATGTAAACAGATAAAAACTGAAACTGACCCTGGATGTGGGGTCTAATGGGCCTAGTTTGCGCTAATTTGAAGAAAAGTTTTCAAAACTTAGAAGTGGCGGTCTCTTCCATAGCAAATTTTTTCTACGGAAATTCGCTGAAAATTGTAGACCGTTAAATGATAAACTCTTCAACTAAAACTACTGCCACACCATCAAAGAAAGGGTCTATTTGGAATGAATTTTCTGGAAACATTTTAGTTAAATGAAGGATAATGACGGTTGAAGCTGAAACTTAAGAGTTTGTAAAACACTCTTCTTGTCACATTTTTTCTACGTAACCGGCATTCGCTACAGGTTCTTTGCCTAAATGTTGAAAATTTTGACGTTTTAAATCGCGACTTTGACGTTTTAAGACGAAAATCCCTTTTTTAAATGCCTATCACTTTTGAGTGAATTTTCTTAAAAAAAATCACTAATGAGGAGATCCCGAATTTTGAAAAAATTTATTCAAATGAGCGCTATTTAGGACCCCTAGAACTCAAATCCGAGGTCGGTTTCAGACTTTATATATATATATATATATATATATATATATATATATATATATATATATATATATATATATATATATATATATATATATATATATATATATATATATATGTGTGTGTGTGTGTGTGTGTGTGTCACAATTATAACTAAAAAAATAATGGACCGATTTTGATAAAACTTGGTGAGTACCTTTCTTTTGCAAGTGGCTTGGATAAGTTCGTTACCCAGGAAAATCCGCGGAGGTTTTCCCGAAAAATGTTCTTTTCTTTCGAAAAAAATTATATCTCCGCAATTAACAAAGTAAGGGCAACCAAATGTGGTACGCGGGTTTATGTCATTATAGGTAAGTCATCTACAAATTTAGCTCTGTAGGTTAAAGGACAAAAAAGTTACAGGTATTTAAAGAAAAATAAATTTGGGTTTTCCTCAAGTCGCGATTTAAAACGTCAAAATTGGTAATATTTAGACAATGAACCTGAAACTAATATGAGCTATGGAAGCAAAATGTCTCAAGAAGAATGTTTTACAAAGCCTGAAGTCTTAGTTTCAATCGTCATTGTCCTTCATTTTACTAAAATATTCCCAGAAAATTCATTTCAAATAGACCCTTTCTCTGATGCTTTGGCCGTAGTGTTGGCTATAGAGTTTATCGGTTAATGATATATCACTTTTGTCGAATTTTCGTAAAAAATCTTTAAATCTCAATATATCCGTTATTATGCAAGATACGAAAAAATTGTATACATTAATTATGGGGTGTCTTGAGCTACATCTAAAAAATATTTCTACAATTACAGGCTGGCATATAAGTCGTTGTTGATTCATTTTTTTTTTATTACAACATGCCTTATGTTATTGCATTTCTGCATTTTCCATCGAAATATATAACATCTTTGTAAGAAAATAAATTCGGGACGCAGCAAGTGTGTTATGGTAGCAAATTTTTATTAAATGCTTCAAATTTGAATAGCTCAGTTTGCTATTAACCTATAAGCTTGTTTATATTTTGACAAAATTGATATGTTAGAATATAAATATTGCTTATGCTATAGCCATTTAGAAATAGTCATACTCTGTAAGAGCTTACACATAAAGGTACGTCTATCGCTTTAACCCTCCCTATTGCTGTAAGTATTGATATCCATGCTGCAAATTATAAATATATTTGAAGGAGAATCGCTTTTTATAACAATGTATAGATATAACAATGGTACAAATTTACTGCAGAGTTTTGTGGCCAATGGACGTAATGTCCGAAGCCAATTCCTTCCACACACACACTATAAGCTTGACCAAAAAACCAGTTTTTTCGGGAACACTTTAAGTTTACTTGCCAAAATTTTTGTACATTTTCAAACAATAAAGTTATTTTGATGAAACATGGCATATTGTTTCTACTATATAGGTTATACTGCTAACCAAATTTGATGCCTGCTTTCTTAAAAAAACATATTTGCTATTAAAAACATTTTTGTGAAAATTCACTACCATAACGCACTTGCTGCGTCCAGAATTTTTTGCCTTTTAACTAAGTGATCTAAATTTTACCTATATATATATATATATATATATATATATATATATATATATATATATATATATATATATATATATATATATATATATATATATATATATATATATATATATATATATATATATAGGTCGCGCTCATTTAAAGAATTTTTTTCAAAATTCAAGTACTAATCTCCTCATTAGTGAATTTTGATACAAATGTTTTTAATGGCAGATATGCATATCTTTTTTAATAAAGGGCATAAAATTTGTTATATCCTATATAGTAGAAACAATGTACCATCTTTCATTAAAATAACTTTATTGTTTAAAAATGTACAATAATTTTCCGAAAGTAAACTTTTAATGTTCCCAAAAAAAGTGGTCCAATTTTCCGGGACAATGAACTTCTTCAAGCTTGTGGATTTCTTTAACGAAAATTCGCCAGTTTCTTTACAAAAATTGGCTTAAGTAATGTTATAAGAAAATTATGTTTCTTACGAAAATTTGCTAAATTATTATTTTTCACAAAAGGCAAAAAACATTTCTACAATAACTTATTAGTATTTATTTTACCATTTTTTTCACACGAAAATTTGCTAAAAAATCATAATATTCAAGTTATACACCTAATCTGTAATTAAATTTTAGTTTTTTCAAATGTCTTTAAGTTGTAATCTCGTCATAAACGATTTCGATAAAAAACTGTGTGTAACGAACATTTAAGAAGAAAAAAACAGAAGAATGCGCTAACAAATTTGTTTACCAGAATCCACAAAAAATATTTTCTGTGAAAAAACACTTCCACAAAAACTGGTTAAAAAATGTTACTTAAAAAATTCGATAAAATATTTTTAACGAAAATGTTCTTAAAAATTTTTTTTTGCAAATACATTCATTAAAAAATTATTTTTTACGAATTTTGCAAAAAAAACTTCGCTAAACACTCTTTTACACATAAATTTGCAACAAATTTTTCGTTCAAAAAAAGGACAAACAATTTTGACGTTTCAACTCGCGACTTTGGCGCTTTATGAAGA
Source organism: Tillus elongatus (assembly GCA_964006375.1). NCBI lineage: Eukaryota > Metazoa > Arthropoda > Insecta > Coleoptera > Cleridae > Tillus > Tillus elongatus. Next base: position 78,043,157 of record OZ023267.1, read on the forward strand.
AAAACTATATTTTTTTAAATGCTTATAACTTATTTCTCTTTTAACTTAGATATTCAAGCTTTGGTACACTTTGGACACATTTTTCACAATCTATATGCAGGTGATCCATCTAACTGATTCATTAGAAGCTTATAGGGAAATAGAAGACATCAATCTGAAATCTTGATTGCAGCTGTAATACGATGCGGTCTATTTTTCTATAATATTTTCAGTGCGCTGTAACTGCCGGTTAAACCGGACGTGATATTAACTTTTTTCAAATGGAACACTATAAATCTTATTGCATTTTTAAATCCTACGTAAAATTCTCAAGCTGATGCATTTTGAATGGTTTTCCTATTTTCGATTGTTTTTGAGATATTTAATATTGTCAAAAAGTGTTGAAAGATGGAGTGAATAACTAAAACGTCATTATTACCAATAATTGTAACGTTGAAAATTGTGTTCTTGGTAAACACGTTAACAAAGGAGTGTCCTATGGGGAGCCATTAATAGTATTCACTTTTTTCTCACTTTAAATGCCAATAACTTTCTTATTTCAAATAGAATGCCCATAATATTTTTAGTCAATTCGACGTAAAATTTTACTCTATTGATACGTCATAGCATACCCTCTAGCTAAAGTTAATATTTACAGAGATATTATAAAAAATGTTTAAAAAATCTTATTCGACTGGTGTGTGTTGTCGCAAGTGTGCTTTGGATGGTTTTAAATTTCATATGTGACAAATACTGTAAATGTAAACCGACAGATAGTGAATTGCCGTATCATGGCTGATAATAATATACTAATCGTGATATTCTTAATATGTTATGGTTTTAAATTTCATATTTGACAAATACCGTAAATGTAAACTGATAGATAGTTAATCGTCTTATGGCTGATAATAATACTTACACTAATCGTCATATGTTTTATACATATGGCGACGGTACCAATATTTTGTAAAAAACTGTGAGAACTTTAATGAGAGGTATCCTCATTTAACTCCTCTCACCAAACTCAAGTTTCGAAAGATAGAGAAGACATTTATTATTCACGGCAAGGTTAAAGTTGAGAGAAACAGGCAGAAACCGGTGACACTTAATGGAGAAAATCAAATTAACATTCTGAGGTATTTCAATGCCGATCCTCAAGGGTCTTCTAGGAGTAGAAGCTGCATGTGTAATTTCATATACATCAGTCCAGCGCATACAAAGCCGGTATGCCTAACTATATATTTAAAAATGTGCAAGCCCTCGTAGATGAGGATTTCCACCGAAGAGAACTGTTTTGTACACAGAATTGTTTGGACAGACGAAGCCTAATTTTCAGGGGACTCACAGTCAATTCCAGAAACAATCAGTTTTGGTCAAACAAAAATCCCCATCTAGTTCGGCAAACTGATCATCAATATAAATTTAGTTTTAACGTTTTTTGTTTATTGATAAACAATAAATTATCGTTCTGTATTAACAACGAGAACTTGTCTTCGGAAATATATGTAGACATACCGAATTCAAAAGTAAGCGTTTTTTTTTAATGAACAAGATATTTTTATACTGATACAAATTAGATGATCCTCCGGCACATTGTGCTAGGATTAAAGCCGAAAAGTTAGGCCTGTTGTTTGACGACAGATGGAATAGGAGAGCTGGACCATGATAATGGCCTCCAAGATCACTTGACCTGATACGTCTCGACTTCTTTGGGGTGTTACAAAAAGTAGAGTAACGTGTACCACACATCTTGTAACTCAATGGAATCTCTTGAGCAGAATGCCTTTTTAGAATTGTCGCAAGAAGAAATTCAAAGGTCGGGGACTGAAGGTGTCCGAAGAAGAATTATTATGTGTCATGAACAACATGGGCAAGATTTTAAACAGTTACTTAAATGTGTTTTTATTTTTTTTATATCGTTTTGTTTATTTTTTAGATGTAGATGTTTTTCGTAAAAATGTCCAGCAATTAAATGTAGATATTCATTTTAGCTATAGGGTATGCTATAACATATCAATAGAGAATAAAATTCCACGTCGAATAGTGTAAAAATTTTATGGTCATTCAATTTGAAATACGAAAGTTATTGTGCCATTTACAATGATAAAAAAGTGAACGGAAATACCAAACACCCTGTATAACATTTTAGAATACTATTAATGGCTCCTGATAGGACCCTCATTTGTTAACATATTTACCAATAATAAACTTTTCAACGTTAATTTTGCCACACTCGCCATAAGTATAAAACATATTAAGAATATCACGATAAGTGTAAAAGGTAAAGGTAAGATGCTTACTGGCAATTAGGCCAATGCTGACCCTCTTTGCTCATCTAAACTAACCTACCCTCCACCTTAAGCTCGATCTCAATGACAGAAGTGATTTGAAAAATCATCCGCTGCCGGTGAGTCTCGAACCGTCGTCCCCCGAGTCCGAATTGGGAAGTTTGACTGGACCTTCCAACACGGCCACGGCGGCGCTTACGATAAGTGTAAGTATTATTATCAACCATGATAAGACAATTAACTATCTGTCAACTTAGATTTACAGTATTTGTCAAATATGAAATTTAAAACCATTCAAAGCACACTTGCGACAATACACGCAAGTCCAATAAGAGTTTTTTCACATTTCTTGTAATATCTCTGTAAATATTCCTTTTTGGTTATAGGGTATGCTAAGTGAAGATTGGAACCTGTGATGAGCACTGACAAGTACACTTGGAGAACCCAAATCACCACAACACATTTTAAATAAGACCTGACGATCGTTTCACTAACCAAGTTAGCGTCATCAGAGGATGAAAAATGCTGATAATTTTTCATCCCCTGATAACGCTAACTTGGTTCGTGAAACGATCGTCGGGTCTTTTTTAAAATGTGTTGTGGTGATTTGGGTTCTCCAAGTGTACTTGTATAGGGTATGCTATAACATATCAATAGAGAAAAAAATATTCTACGTCGAACCGTGTAAAAAATATTATGGTCAGTTGATTTGAGACAAAGAAAGTCATTGGCATTTAAAGTTACAACAAAGTGAAGGGAAATACCAGACACCCTGCATAAGATTTTAGAATACTACTAATGGTTCCTGATAGGACACTGCTTTGTTAACGTGTTAACCAAGAATAGACTTTTCAACGTTACAATTATTGATAATAATGACATTTCAGTTAGTCACGCCATCTGCCAAAATTTTCTGAAAAAAATAAATATCTCAAAAACAATTGAAACTATGAAAATGATTCAAAATGCATCAGCTTCAGAATTTTACGCTGGACTTAAAAATACAATAGAAAATAGGAAAATTATTCAAAATGTATCAGCTTCACAATTTTACGTCGGATTTAAAAATGCAATAATATTTATATGGTTCCGTTTGAAAAAAAGTTAATGTCACTTCCGGTTCAACCGGAAGTTACGCACATTGAAAATATTATAGAAAAATAGGTCGCATCGTATTATAGCTGCAACCAAAATTTCAGATTGATGTCTCTTCTATTTCCCTATAAACCTCTAATAAATTCATTAGATGAATTACCCTATATATATATATATATATATATATATATATATATATATATATATATATATATATATATATATATATATATATATATATATATATATATATATATATATATAATTAATATGTACAGACAAACATATCTTGACCACATGAAAATTACAACCTTACTTAGTAACGTATGATAAGAATTTTAACCTTATATCAGTAATATTCCTTGTGAAATTGAGGAAGTACTTACATTCGAATGGTCTTCACAACAATATAATGCGGTTTTCTCAGATAACTGTGGATTTTTCCTCTCATCCCGCTTTATAACCTTGCACCATTGCTTTCTAATTGGAACAATAAAAAATAGTTTATTTAGAGTTTATATACACATTGGTACTATATAGTATTTATATAAGCTTTATTTTCCATATTATCAAATAAAATCACGTGCAGAAGCCAAGATTCAATCAATAACTTGCAACACAGGATGTGAACTCAGAGAAGCAAGTTCATTGATGACCATTGTACATTTTCGTGATATCACATACCATAGCGGCAAAATAGTGGTGTTTGAAATCAATTATGAAATTCGGATTTTCAAATTTTTTTTTGCATCGTTATTTTTGTAGTATGTGAAATGAAAAAAATATTAAAAATTATCTTTGTGGGATGTCTATCAGATGTGATGAGAAAAAAAACCATGCAAATTGTCTATTGGGGACTCTTTCTGAGTCTTCGGATTTTTTGGAAAGTCAGTATACAGACACCATCATTTAGAAATTACGAAAAGGAATAGGAACAGTTATGATTATGAAATTGAATAAACCCGTGTAATGGAGACGTACATTGTGAAAGAGACGGCCAAATTTGACACAGAAAACAAGTGATGTTAAGGGAATGACGTGGTATGAGAAATATAGGATTTATGTCGCATAATAATCATTATACATGGATGGCGAAGTGGAGAACTAAACCAAAGTACAGTGTTATTCGCGACAGAGTTTAGAACTCATTCGCAAGAACAGACATACATTCAAGAGGCGCGCCAGACAAGCTCCTTATCAGTCAAGTGCTCCTGCTCTCATTGTCACAATTGCGAGTTCCCCTGATTATACCACTGTCGCTTCTAACTGTCTTATTTCCATTACGTCCTCTTCTTATACACAGGACCTGAATAATGACTATTTATCCAACAGAAAACTCAATGCCTTTATCATCCGCTACGGTTGTGCAGTAGGCTAACTTTATTGAAATTCGACAAGCTTCAAACAGCTACTTAAAACACCGCAAAAACTTTCTTATGCTGATTAAAGGAACAGAAAATGCCATTAGCAGACCGGCGAAACATTGAAGACTTTCTCCTGGAAATTGGAAACATTTTTTTCACGAAACTTTTCTGTATTACCAACCTATTTGCAAATTTAACTACTATTCTTAAACTATATTTACCAGACGAAAACAACATAAAACCGATCATATATCAAATTCTAAGCGTACTATAAAAGTCTGGACACAGCAAGTGCGTTTTGGTAGCGAATATTTATAAAAATGTTTTTATATGTAAATTTCACCAATGGGGAGATCTCGACCTTTGAATTTAAAAAATTTCTTCAAATGAGCGCGAGCTAGGGCTCCTAGAACCCATATCCGGAGTCAATTTCAATATATATATATATATATATATATATATATATATATATATATATATATATATATATATATATATATATATATATATACTACCCGAGCTTAAAAATATGTTGTGGAGCTCCCTCTAATTTGGTAAAATCTTTTGGAAGCTTAAAGCTGTGATCTCTCTATCAGCGAATTTTGTGCACACAAATTTGTGAAAAATACTGACGTCTGATAAATAAAGACGGATATATTATTTTGCATTAAACATAATTATTTTTTAAGCTGTATGTATTAAATATAAAAACTATATATGTGTCAGTTTAATTTTAAAACAGTTTTATTTTTATAAGCTTCAAAGCTTTTAAATTCTACAATGTATTTCCTGTTCGTATTAAACAGTTCAGTAACTTGCCTCGTGAAAATTTTATCAGTTCACGGCCTTATGTTAATTAAATGGCTAATATGCTAATGGGTATTAGTGACCACGCATTATTAACCTAGCATCCTCTGTTGTCTTACCCTTTTGGGAAATAATAAATCATTTGTACGAAAAGCAAAATGTATCTTCAACTTTATTGATCATCTATCTTAAGATACCCATTTTCATGCTGTTGTCACAAAGTGGCTTATAAGTGAATTGTAATGGCAGTGCACTTACCTAATCGATGAAAAATTTACCTCTGTGTATTCCCGAGACAATCTCTAAACCATCCATACCTTTTTAGATTATTGATATATTGACAGAGTCTTTTGTAAAGTATACGTATTGCTGAAAGAATTCTTTTATAAAATTCCATGCAGTATTGACTCAATTTAAGAATTGCGCGTGCACAAAAATACATGGCTTCAAAAACATCAGTTTACAATCCGTTTATTCCGAACAATAGCAACCGCAAGCCGAGACGAGTGCACTAGAAAGTTGAAATATATAAGGTAGGTGGGTACATACTTAGAAACCTTGCTTCTCTGTTAAAAATAAGCCGCAATATATTATATAAACCGATTTTGTAGATATATTTCATGTTGATATGATTCTTTGTTTGCCTCTCTGACTTAAAGAGCAAAACATTGTAAGTTAGATAAATGTTATATTTTTTATTGTAACGTCTTCACGCAGCAATTCTGTTGTGATAACGATTTTTTCTATAAAAATGTGGTTTTCAAGCAAACGAAAAATCAGATCTCACTAATTTCGGGGTTTGCTAAAGTGTTCGAACTTGTGTAGGCGTATGTTATATCCGGCCACATATCTGCATGGCTTTGTTAGACATCGATCGACGGTAACAACCTTATTTCTATTACACATTATGTGTCCGAGGTGCTTCACAGAGCCGGACAGATGGATGTTATCTACATGGACGTTAACACGGAACTCGATAAGGTGGATCACGGGGTGCTGATGCAGAAGTTGGATGTCTCTGGTTTCTCTCCGTCCCTCATCTGATTTTGCTGTGACATCTGGCGTTACCCAGGGTCCACTCTGGGGTCTTTTGCTCTTTTCTATGTTTGTTAATGATATCACATCGAATCTGTGATGTAAGCTTATTATGTAAACAAGAAAAGTTTCTTGGGAACAACCCGTAAGAAATTTACGAGACTTGCGGTGAATATATGGGTTCTGGGCGGGATAAACAGAATTTTAAGAAGGTATAGCTGCAAAATGGGATAAAGGCAGCTTATAGAGGTCCAACTAAGCTGGTTTTTTTTGCACTTTATGCTCACATTTTCTTTTTATCTCCTTCCCCGGCCAGCACCCTTATTTACTCCTGCTCCCGTAACTTTCTTGGGGGCTGTTTGCAGGAAATATTTCTTGTGCATCCAGAAGCAGATCTAAGCATGTTTCTCTTTTTTTTCTCTCAAAAGCCCCCGTATGCTAGTCTGTAAATTTACCGAAAATTTAATTTTTATTTACAAAACGAATGTACCTGCCAAATTATAAACGTGGCGGGTATTTTTCCTTAGTAGTCTCTTGGATGATCCGTTTTAGCCAACTCAATCGAACCAGTTTCTGCTAACAAAATAACAAAATGGTTTTCTAAAACAAATTTGTCGTTGTCTGTGAACCTCATTGTGTTATTTTTTAAATTTAGTACCCACGCTGCTTTTATATAGGTTTTAGTATTTATTAAAACTGAAGATTATAGTTTAATGGAAAATTGAATTATCACCGTTTGGAATATTTTTACGAAAATTCGCTACCATAACGCACTTGCTGCACCTAAACTCTTTTCACACTTATTTACTATTACTGTTTCCATAATTTTTGAAAATGAAATAAATAAATATAAACAGTACAAATTTTTGAAATTAAAATTTTAATAATTTACGCTGAACACCTGTTTATAGTTACACTTTAAATTACTGCATGATATTATGTAGTTTTATTTACCTCAAATTTTCCATATAGGAGATGAAGAGTAAATATAGACTAAAAGTAAACAATAAGTACCTTATTCTAAGATTCTAAGGTATTAGCGGCAGCGGAATCGAGTACAAGGTTTTCTTCTTCGTCTTCTTCTTTGTTTATGGCGTCTGTAAACAAAGAGAAAGAAGAATATAACTTCGAATTTGACCCCCCTGCTGTCAGTTGGCAAAATAACAAATGACAAATAGGTAATTGGTGTTGTCAGATTTAACTAGGAGAGCGAGATGGCTTTTAAATACCCTGAAGAATGGGAAGCTAAATATTTATACATAATAAAACGTAGTTCTAGCTTGCCTGTAAATAAATTGAATCACTTTCATTAAAATTTTTATTTATTACTCTATATGTTTCTAATCTTGAGTTGTTTATCTTGAGAATTTCGGCAAATGGCAACCCTGCTGATTGTTTATTGTGACATATTTTTGTAGCCTGTTCGTTTGACATTTGATTTGGAGCATATATTTGCATGAGCAGCGTAACCCTGATATATCTGTCTAACCTTGTCTAACATTATAGGCACCCATTCAGAGATAATTTCAGGTTATATCGGAAATTATTTATTTTTTATTTGGTTATAACTCAAAATTTACTGAACCGATTAAGTTCTAATTTGACAGAGAGGACCATTTGTGCTACATCTACATTCGTGTTAATTTTTAGTATCATACTTCTGATAGTTTAAAAGATCTGCGTTTTCAAACAGTTTTTCGAATTTTTTTCTAAAAGTATTTGAGTGTCAAAACCGTGTAACGAACTCATCCAAGCTATTAGAAAAATGAAGGGAATTGACAAATTTGGTTTCAATTGGTAAAGTATTTTTTGAGTTATCGGTTGGATATAAATATATATATATATATATATATATATATATATATATATATATATATATATATATATATATATATATATATATATATAACGTATTCCAAATTTATTGTAATCTTTTAAAAAAGGTTTTATTTAAGATATAAGCAAACAGGCAAACTACATTGAATAACTAATTACTTATAATAATATAAATGCTCTGAATTTTACAAGTGTTGTATAAATTACAGGAGCGATGAAGATTACAGTGAACACGACTAATGTTTCCTTAGTAATTATTATAACGTCTCTAGCAAGAGCACACACTCCGTGCTGTGTAAGAACACTATCACATGGAAGTAACTTGATATGTTGACTAAGCAGTTCATTGCACTTTTCATATAACTACTGCCTGTGGTCCACTGGGCCAAAGGGATTTTCGGTAAACTACTTCTTCTTCTGTAACCTATTATTGCTATTATCACAAGAAACAAAATAATAAAGATGGTTATTCGTATACGGGTGCCGTGTATCAGTGGGTGTATAAGGGTAGAGTGAATCTTTTAAAGATGTTGTTTTAGCTTGACGTTGTCCTTGAGATGTATTGGTCTATATCGGATCGTCGCTATTGATTTATCGAGGGAAATGAATGTTTCTTGTTCGCAGGTTATATTTTGATGGGTGTCTTCATAGGTATTTCCATGAATTATTATTATGCATTCGGCTATGGCAGTTAGCACGCTGGTTTCTTCTAAGCGATGTACTTTCAAACTTTGGGGGCACTGTTCTGTGAACTCTTGAGGTTGATTGGTTATTGCCAGGACGTTGTCGTTGTAGAGCTGCACTGAGTATGAACATTTGTTGATTACTTCGGCAAGGGTGCAGTTCTTGAGCTGGTTCAGGAAACAGTCTTCTTCGAAGAATTAATCTTTGCATATTATAGCTTCTTTAATTCTAGGGCAGTGTTCTCTGGTTCACAAGTTCTCTCTAAGTAATAAGAGCTCGGAGGTACAAGAAGGGTATTCTAGTAAGGGACAGGTATAATGTGGTAATAGGAGCCAGAGGTCGGATGTAAAATCGGGATTTTTAATTGACATACAGTAGGGTCCCTAAATGCAATTAAATTAAGTGGAGGAAATTCTAAAATTTTAAATATGTGATTGCGGTCAAATCTTATCAGTTCAGCATTGCTATAGATTAATTTAAAATGGCCACTTCTGTGGGTTAAATGGCGAGAAGTGAACATCTCTATATTAGTAAGGCCATTAAAAGCAAGACTAATTGTTCTCTGAAGGATTTTTATGTGCTCTAAATTATTATCACTTAGAGATTTTTGGAAGCTGTACAAACCTATCTGATTTTGGAGCTCATTAAGCTCTTTAAAAGATTGTTTAATGAGATCGAGGTTTTTATTGATTACGTCCTGTTCATGTTCAAATCTATCAGTTATTAAAGAAGCAAAAGATACAGAGTCTGAAGATTTTGACATAAGTCCATTTTGATAGGGAAATAACAAATCTAAATGTTTGTTAATTTCTTTGAGATCGTCCTGATCGAGATTACCTGTTATTGTTTTGTTCATGGATCCTAGGCCGTTAATTAGACCTCTTTTGTTACGAGAGTGAGTTAATTTAGAAAGTTCATTTTCTATATCGTTTATTTGCTTATTGATTATTTGTTGATAGGGGTAAGAATGTTTACTAAGCAATTCTCTATTTCTGATACAAGTTTGATCATTTTCTTCCAATAAAGTAAGGTTGAAATAAAAATAGATTCGATGAAAATGATTGATTATTTTAGCGACACCTATCAGGTCTTTAAAATATCCATTAGTTTTAGCGGGATGAATTTGAAGGGCCGGGATCGGACGTACCAGAAGCGCTAGTATCGTTCTGAAACACAAATATTTTCCTTACTCGTTTTACATTACTAACGTGGGCTTGTTTCTTTCTGCTAATGGGTAGACTAATTTTTATACCCTTTTGTTTTACATTTTTGTGAATTTTGTAAGGGGAATCTAGTTTTTTTTTTCACTCGAGGAGTTTTTATAGCGAGTTTTTGTTCCTTTATAATGGGTACCTTTTCTCGCGCTCTATTTAATTTTTGCTTAATTTTTCTTTAGTTTTCTTATATATCTGATCATAAAAGGGGATGATTTCTTTAAGGCCTTTGGAATTATATTCTTCATAAACTGTAGCTGTGGGATCTATAGGATCTAATTTATCAAAAGGTCCATAAAGAAGATGAAAAGGTGTATAGCCTGCTGTGGAGTGTATCGATTGATTATAAATTAGAAGTGCGGTAGTTACTAGTTCTAAATTATCTTCTTTAGGATTATCTATTAATAAACATCTTACTTTCTCGAGGAGTGTTGAGTGAAATCTCTCAATGGGTGAATTTGAATTTGCATTCTGAGGGGTCGTAACGTGTAGCTGTATTTTAAAGGTCTTTAGGTATTCTTTCAGAACATTATTATCGAATTCCTTACTGGGATCGCAAACTACCCTTAAAGCGTAAATAAGGTGGGTAAAATAGTGTCTTAACTTTTTAACTATAATAAGACCGGTTCCGTTTTTATAAAATATGCTTGGGCATATTTGCTAAAAATATCAATAATCGTAAAGAACTTTTAATTATTAAAAGAGAAGGTATGAATATATTTGACCTTAAAGGGTCTTTTCGCAATAAAAGAGCCTTGGAAAGGAACCTTATATGGATTTCGTTCGTATTTACCTTTTAAACAAGTTTCACATTTATTAATAATATCGTTTATGTGATCTTTCATCTTAGGCCAATAATATTGGTTTCTGAAATGATTAAACGTTTCGTTAACGCTATTATGATTCGACTTATGATAGTCTATGATAAGCGTTTGTTGATCTAAATGGTTTTCTATGTCTTTAAGCATTTTATCACACCTAACTAATTTAATCGAGGAATTTAGATTTTTTCTTACATAATTTATAGTTTCTAACATTAATTCTTTATTCAAAAAATAAAATGCCGTAAGAGCGTTAGAGTTAAGATATTCTTTCATAAAACGTTCTATTTCACGATATTTTTGTTTCTGTAAAATATGAACAAGCGTTATCCCGTCCCGTGATATTACATGTCCGAGAAAAGCTACCTTTTTACGCAAAAATTCACACTTATCGAGTCGGACTTTTAAGTTTACTTCTCCTAATTTCTGGAAAATTTGTTTTATGTGGATAAGGTGTTCTTGGAAGTACTTAGAAAAAATCACGATACCGTCCATATGCACGAAACAGAATTTATGTAAGAATTCACGGAAAATGTTATCGGCCAATCGTTCGAAAGTGCTCTGTGCCTTCTTCAACATATAGGGTATTCATAATGACCATTGTTGACCGTAAAGGCAGTTTTTTCAATGCTATCGGGTCTAAGTTCTATTTGGTGAAGACCTTGTGAGAGGTCAATAGTGGTAAAATATATGCATTTTCCGAGATTATCTAATATTTCCTCTATGCGGGGTAAGGGGTACTTTTCATCTATAGTATTGGCATTTAGTTTTCTATAGTCTATAACAAGTCTCCATTTGCGTTTACCGCTAGAATCTATTTTCTTGGGGATGATCCACACCGGAGCTCAATAGGGCGTGTTGGAAGGGGCGTATTATTTTATTATCTAAAAGTTTTTGATATTCGTTTAATAACGTACATATTTGAATGACATCAACATTTATTTCCATTGATAACACGTAATAAGTGAACAATTAATTAAAAACAAAAGTTAGACAAAAAAAAAACAAAATTCTCATAAATAAAAAATAGCATACATTAGTCGCCTTCATCATGTAGTATTTTTCCTTTTTATTCATCATTAAGATGATATGTTTTTATAAGACTAGACAAATCGATATAAGTATTCATCTTTCTTTAGGTAATTGGGAGTGTATGTTATAATTTACAATTGGTTCGACTTCTATTGGCTCGTAATAATTAATTGGAATTAAATTTGGAGTTTTTCTTTCTAGAGGAACCGTACAAATACCATTACATGCTAAAAAAAATTATATACGTTGATTATGAGGCGTTTCGAAGTGCACATTAAAAGACTATTTTAACAATCACTGGCCGATAAGTCGTTGGTGATATAAAATTTTCTTTTTTTGTAATAAAACAGGCCTTATTATATTGCATTTTTGCATTTTACATCGATTCTTAAAGCTTGTAACTCTTCACTCTTTTTGTGTAATTTAAATATTTTTGCAACTTTTCACGCTGAACGGCGTTTTTACCAATTCTACAGCGGAGTCTCATGAAAATGACGCATTCTGAGAGGTTCTCGCTCATACTATCTTCAAAAAAATCAACATGCTATATACAGAGGCTCTCAAATAGTGCCAGAAGTTGGAAAAACTAAAATTGCCGTAACTAGATTTTTTTAAATTGAACATATTCCATTTTATGATCAGAAGTAAAGTGCATGTCGTCTGCTTCAGCTTTTTTATAACACTCTCTATATCTAAAATGTATAGTTTGGAAATATTTACATTCAGTTTTCGCAAATTTTTTTAATTTTTCTTATATAACATTTTTTGTGAAGTTTTTGTGAAATGTTGTTAATTAGTGATTATGTTTAATAAGTTATTGTAAAAAAATTACTTAACACATTTTTGTAAAAAATATAATTTTTATATAACATTCCTTAAGCTATTTAAAAAAAGTTCAAATATAAAGGTGTCTTAAGGTTCATTTTTGTTGAATCCGTTTCTGAATTTTGGAATTGCCTTGAACAAATTCTTAATATTCAAGATGGTAGTAATACAACTACGCATTCCAAATTTTATTTACGTAGAGTGGTTCAAGTGTAATCTAAAAACAAGTTTAATGGAAATGAACTAAGCATCCTATATCTTGGTAACGAGGGCCAGGAAATATCAATTATCAATATCAGTTTATCAATTCATATTTTTTATGACCTATCTGTACTGCACATTTGGTTGTGCAAATTGCCTTTTTCTCAGAATCAGCTTGTATATTAGCACCATAAGAAAAACAGCAGACTAAAAAAATTATTTTTACTAAAAACCATGTTCTGAGTTTTCACCTAAAAAACGCACGGCTGGTTTTCCGCGAAATGTGTGTTAAACACAATAAAGGCTTCCCTACATTTCTATTTAACATTTTCTGTAAGCCGCGCAATACAAAGCTGAAGAAAGCAAATTGTTTGATCACCAATATATTTCAGTTTATAATGTCAGTGCCACTCTAGTCGATTCTAGTCATAGTCACAGTAAACAGCTGTGCTAAAATAATCCAATGTTATTAAACATAGGGTATAAAAGAAATGTTCCATCGATTGCTACGTGCATTTTCACTGCAGCATCGATAATGAAACAAACAACGAAAGTTTTTAAATTTCTACACTTTTCAATTAGATTTCATTGTCTTCTGTTCCTTAATTAGTTCTGGTTGAACTTGAACACACAGATTTGATGTAAACCTAGAAATAATTGTTACGGTCTTTTTTTCAATTCGGTTTCTTTTGTGTAGAACCTGAAGCATGAAATCACGTCTTTATGTGGTAGTAGTTAGTTTTCCTATGCGACCTAAAAGCACATAATGCGTATCAGAGATTTACGCAACGTTAAATATTCAGTTCACAGTGCTACTTAACGAAATTACAAGAGGACTGAGATTATGCCTTTATAACATGGAGATGTTGTTTAAAATTCCTCCGTCGCAACTTGACATTTTTGTATTATTAAAGAATTTAATTATAGTAACTTTTTATACTAATTTGGAACTTATATTCTATTTTAGGGTGATTCCTTTATAGTTTTGTCCGTTAATCTAATCGTCGGTTGTGTGTAGTAGATAATATAATCATGAATTTACAAGTATACAGGGTTACGCACAGTAGCCGCCTGTTAAGGCACAGAAAAATAAAAAAACATAGTTTTGAAAATTTACACTTATAAGCTATTCGCATTTTTGATATTTGCTAGAGTAGTTTCAGTTTTCTATATTGTCCACTACAATTTTATCAGCGAATTTTCAGAAGACATTTTTGGCTTGTTTTCCTAGAAGAGAGGCAACGACTTTCGAAAAAGTGTTTTACGTGAACGTGAATCCAGACCAGTAGAACCCATGTCTGGGTCCACTACAATCTTTGTTTACGTTTCCATATATATATATATATATATATATATATATATATATATATATATATATATATATATATATATATATATATATATATATATATATATATATATATATATTACTTGTCACGGGAGGACTAATGTGATGGTCGCCAGCAGATGATGTGTTTCGTCACCCGCATTAGTCAGGGGAGTAGTTTTTTGTGGTTTTGCGCACTAGTTTCTTTCCACAGTTTCCTTCTTGCAGCACCGCGTGTACGTAAGAGCCTATAACCATCACAAAACTAGATATGGCCCTTCGCGCTATCCTCACTGCATATATATATATATATATATATATATATATATATATATATATATATATATATATATATATATATATATATATATATGCATTATGTCTTATACACCTCCAAAATATATACGCGTTCAAAGCACTCGCCTCCAAAACCGGAGGCGACTACAAAAAATCGGAGGCCAATACGTATCCCTGTGTATAACGATTAAACCATGATCTATTCATTATTAAACGGTGAATTCTAAATTTTTGGCCGGAGGCCGTTTGGCTAGGTACACATATACAGTTACACAAACCAGTTCACGGTAATTGTAACAGGTGGCGTCACCGTTTAATACACTTATACACTTCGTATGATGGCCCAGTAGGCTTTTTCTCCGAGTATTTTACATACCAATACGCCTCAGAAATATTGAAACAGTGCACGGAGGTCTGTTGTGACTGCGTGTGTGACGTGTGAGAGAGTTAGCTTGGAAACAGGTCTTTTAGTCACAAAAAACGGAGGTCTGTTGGTAGATGGGTTTCGTTAAAATCAATAAACTTATATATCTACTATCATTTCAATGTTTACTTTACTACTCTATATTAGTGACTTGCTTTTGCTTAAGGCTTTGTTCCTTGACGATTTGTTTACTGTTACATGCAGTTTGCACTGCATTTCCGTAAAATTGAAAAAATGTAAAGTATTTTTTGCGTACTCCGCATTTAAAAAACTAATTAAAAAAATTATAGAAACGATGACTTTGGAATCGCACATTTAGTTATCTGCAAATTTTTATCAAAAGAACTTTATTCGCTGTAGAGATTTACGATTTTATTATATGTGGTTATTGATAAAGTGATAAATGTGATTAGAGGGTGTGTGGTAGTACCTACTGTAATTTGACATTATGATAATGGAATTAAAACTTGACCTATCACGCAAAATAAGGGCTAACTTATTCACATAAAATTCTCAAATATGAGCTAACTAATAATTTAAAAACTTAGATCGTCTAAAAAAAGTCTGGACGCAGCAAGTGCGTTATGGTAGTGAATTTTCATAAAAATGTTTTTAATGGCAAATAGGTATGTATTTTTTAATGAAAGCAAGCATCAAATTAGGCTAAATATTTTTTACACAAAATTTAGCTGAAACAATACATCAAATTCAAATTGTATACCTAATCTGTAATTAAAACAGAAAATAAAATCGAGAATCCATAAAAATCATCATTTCGACGAATTTCGGTTAAAAAATATTCCATCAAGTGAATAATTTTTTATACAAATATTTTCAACAAATGTTTCTTCAAAAAAATCTCTAAATTCATTCATAAGAGAATTCGCTATTACAAGAACATTTTGTACGAGAAAATTCGCTAATAAAAATTAATTACTTAAATTTAAAAAAAAACTGGTCCGATTTTCCTGGCCAAAGTGCGTTTTGGTAGCGAATTTTCATTAGATCCCTCAAATTTCAATAACTCAAGATGTTATTAACCTAAAGTTTGTTGGCTAGGAAACAAATATTTTAAGTTTATTTGCGGAGAATTATTGTACATTTTCAAGCAATAAGTAATTTTGATAAAAATATGGTACATTGTTTCATTTATGTTGGCTATACACCGGAACCAGATTGACGCCTGCTTGCATTAGAGAGACATATTTGCTAGGTAATAAAAACATTTTTATGAAAATTCACCTCCATAACGCACTTGCTGCGTCAAGACTTTTTTGTAGTGAATTGTTGTCTAAAGACAAGTAAATATTTATATATATATATATATATATATATATATATATATATATATATATATATATATATATATATAGTTACATCACTAGGTGATTCAGTTATCTAGAGACAGTGACCCTGTGACATATCTAGTGTAAAGTTATTCTATAGTTGCATTTCTCACGGTTTCGTTATAATTTGCAGCAAGCAAGTAGATCGACACATCAGTCCGTGTTTGAAGCTCTTGCTGCAACGTCTTAATAGTAATAGTTTTATATCGTACTCAATCTATTTACTTGTATTTCAGGGAAATAAAGTGCTATTTTTTATAAGCCCTTAATAATAGTGACATTACTGGCACTGCGAACAGGATATTGCAACGGCCCTTTTTGCAAATATTTCAAAAATTATTCAGTATTTTGGTCCGGTCTGCTTCAGAAGTTTGTGCATTATAACGAACAAACCTGACATTTGGTACAACGTGTGGCATCAGGAAAGTCCATTGGCAGAAGTACAAGCAAAAGAATATGAACTTCCTGTAAGTATCCTTCCTTCTTTCATCATGCTGCAATTTTATCTCTTTTTATTTTCACAAAAATGCGGTTTCGTTAATATTTTTATTATTAAATTTACACAAGAATTTAAATTAATTTTCTATTGTATTTATGTTAGATCGAAAGAGATCCCCCATACGCCTTAGTCAAATCGTTGAAGACGAAGAAATAACTAGTTTAACAGAATCCTTAATAACCCCTAATTTACAATTAAATAATACTTCTAATTTATTCATCATGGCTCAGCAAAATCTTGATTGATTACCCTGATTTCTCAAGCCTCGATGATGATTCCAGAATATTCAGGTGGACAAAAACACCTTACTTACTTTATTAATCAATGTGATTTGTTTATACTCAATTATAGAAAAGACGAAAACATACATAACAATCGTATGATACTAGAATTCAAATCAAAAATAACGGGTGAAGCTCGAGATGTATTGCTCACCTTAGACACCTTAACATGGGATAATATTAAACTAGCCCTCAAAGCAAAGTACTCAGATCGCAGGTCAGAAAATTTGTTACTAACAGATTTAACTACAAGCTACATGACAAAATCACAATCAGCACTTGATATTTATAATATTATAAAAGAAAAATAGTAAAAATGAAATGAATATATTGAATTGCAGGATTTAGAAGCTTCCATTAAAATGTACAAAAAACAATACTTTAAATCTATAGCGATTACTGCCTTTAAATCAGGAGCATTAGAACCTTACTTTAATCACCTTAGACTAGTTAACATAGATAACTTAGAAGCTGCTTTATCAGAATGTCATCGTATGGATAACGAAATTATGCAAGCAAACTTTATTAACACCTTGCGGGTTAAAAACAATTATCATAATAATAACCAAAGAAAACCTCACAAAAAATTTACGCCTAATAATAATTATAATTTTAAACCGCAAGCTAGTCCTCATTTTACGAGCCCGCTACTAGGCCCCCCTCCACAAACTGCTCGACCCGTACAACAAACGCACGTAGGTCAGCAATTTGCCAGTAGACCTATCTACAAACCCCGAAGTTGCCCCACTAATTCCCAGGTATTTGGTATAAGGAATTATTATCAGCCGACACCTATGTCAACTACGTCTGCCCATAATATAAGTACAAATAATATTAGACCACAAATTCACGGAAATAACAATTTTCTTACACTACGCTCTAGAGCTCCAACTTGTGTAGAAGAGCAACATAATAATCAGTTTTTCGAAGAACAGGGCACTACCGATTTTGCTGATGAAAATCCACAAATGAACTCTTACGACCACGAAGAGGTTTTACCTCAAGAATACGATAACAAACAAGTTCAGGATTTTGAAATTCTAGCCTCGGAAAATCAATTACTATTCACCTAAATAATATAAATTATTAACCAAAATTACCTTTTATTACTGTACCATCTTTATGTTTGAAAATACTTCTGGATACGGGTGCCACAGATAGTATTATAAATTAAAAAATAACTCATGAACTTTTTTCAGACCATTTCTTTAAAGAATATTTCGCAATGAAATCAGTCAATCAAGTTACTAAAGGTACCGATAATAAAACATATCCTGTGCTACAGGAATATGGCATTAAGTTTCCATTTGCTGTTGGAGTAATGGACTGGCATGATAGGTTCGATGCACTGATAGGCACAGCGCATATTGAACAATTAAAAACTCACATTAATTACGAAAATCATACTATAAAATTCGGAAAAAGAGAAATACCATTTTTTCTAGAATTAAATGCCTCTAATTTTAAACCATTTCGACAAATAGTTAAAAACCATATAAAAATACTAGTCAATATAGATAAAAGCAGGGTTATAATTCCACGAATGGATAGTGAGCTTTTACACATAGAAGAATGCATTGCTGAAGCAAACAACGGAATCTGTAGTTCCGTGTGAAATAAAAGCTAACTCAGAATTAGCTGCAGTTTACTTTAGTGAACAAATAAGTGTACCCCCTTTACAAAATGTTAATGAATTAGAGAAACCTTTTAATGGGTCACAAGATAAAATGTTAAGTCAACTGAGAGTGAACAATCTTAATTCGGAAGAAAAATAAAAATTGTTTCAATTGTGCCATAGCTATATATAAAAGCATTTTTTATCCCGAAGACTCTGACTTGAGATTTACTAACGCTGTTAAACATGAAATAAGAACCAAAGACGAAGACCCTGTTTATGTAAAGTCTTATCGTTACCCATACCATCTAAAGACCGAAATACAAAATCAAATACGAAAATTACGAGATAACAAGATTATACATCCGTCCATATCGCCATACTCGGCGCCCATGTGGATTGTTTCCAAAAAGAAAGATTCTTCTGGTAAACAGAAATGGAGACTTATAATTGATTATCGGAAACTAAACGAGAAGACAATGAATGATAAATATCTCCTACCACGCATTGAAGAAATTTTAGACAGCCTTGGCAAATGTACTTACTTTTCAACATCAGATTTAGCTCAAGGGTTTCACCAAATATAAATGAGCAAATATTACATCGAAAAAAACAGCTTTTTTGGTAAACAATGAGCACTACGAATAGGTTCGCATGCCATTCGGTCTCCGGAATTCTCCTATTACATTCCAACGGGCTATAGATAATGTCCTTAGCGAATTTCTCTATAAATCATGCTATGTGTACATGAATGACATAGTAGTTTTCTCAAAATCACTACAGGAACACTTAATCTACTTAAAACAAATATTTAATAAATTATACGAGTGCAATTTAAAAGTATAGCTGAAAAAATCAGAACTCCTCCGAAAAGAAATGGAGTTCCTGGGCCACTTAATCACTATAGACGCTATCAAACCGAATCCCAGTAAAATATCTGCTATTCAAAACTACGCTTTACTCAAAACACAAAAAGAAATTAAGGCATTCTTGGGACCTGTTGGTTATTACAGACGCTTCATGAATAATTTCGCTAAAATAGTATTTCCCCTAACAAAATGTTTAAAGAAAGATAGTAAAATAGACATTAATAATTCATAATATAAAGAAGCTTTCCAGACAGCAAAAGATCTAATTACAAACTCGAAAATCTTGACATATCCCGACTTTAGTAAACCATTTCACCTCACAATAGTAACGTTGCTGTCGGGTGATTTATCTCTCAAAATGACAAACCTATCGCCCTTTATTTACCAACGTTAAATTCTGCTGAGAGAAATTAATCAACTATAGAAATAGAATTACTTGCTATTGCAGAAAACACCAATCACTTTAGGCACTACCTATTTGGCAAGAAATTTTGTATCAAAACAGACCATAAACCGTTAGTCTGGTTATTTTCAATAAAAGAACCAAATTGTCGACTTGTAAAATGGCGGCTAAAGTTAGAAGAATTTGGCTATGAAATTAAATATAAGAGAGAAAACGATAACGTTGTAGCGGACGCCTTATCACGCATAGAAATAAATGCTGTTGAAAATGATGACGATCTAGTGTCACTTTTTAACAACTTGTACCCTTCAGAATTACGCATTTTAACAGACGACGACTCAAAAGAGCTAGGAATAAACGCCAACGCTACTAATGACGAACAACCTGACGAACAGACAAATACGCAGACTCAACATACGTCTGTACAAAATTCCTTTTTTAGAATGCCAATATTAGAAAACCCTCTTAATTATTTTAAACAACAAATAATCTGTTACAATGGTGAAAATAAAGATACAAAAATTACAAAGGTGTTTAGCAACACTTGTGCAAGAACCTATATTCAAAAAAATTATTAACTACAACAAATAACAGATTTTCTGGAAAAATATATCAACCCTGTTAACACGTACGGAGTAATATTCGTAGATCCAGAATTAGAACGTTATTTTAGAATACTTACTTCAGGATTATTTGATATCTCAGTAAAGATGATTAAATGCACAAAATATGTCGAAGACATTGCAAGCAAAAGAAAACAATTAGGTATCCATAATATAAATCATAATGGTATAAATAGGACATACGCACATCTTAAATCAAAATATGATTGGCCAAATATCAATGACTACATCAACAAATGCGAGGCCTTTTTCAGGACCCTTATTAGTAACAAGACCCTTTGAAGTCATTCATGTAGATGTTTTCAGCTTTGATAACTGTAAATTTCTCACTTTTTTTGACCTGTTTAGTAAATATGCTGAAGCCTATTATATCATTGATAAAACTGCCCTCACGATAGTAAACAAGCTGCGTCACTTCTTTACACACCATAATCACCCGAAGGTCCTTATCAGTGACTTCGGGACCGATTTAACAGTTCAGTACTTAAAGTATACTGTTCAATATTCAATATCAAATTACACGTAACGACACCCCAAAATCCAAACTCAAATTTACCCGTCGAAAGATTACACTCGACACTGATAGAAAAAATTCTAGTTTTAAAAATTAACAACCTCTCAGAAATACCTCAGTCATTAATGATTACGGCGGTCCTGATCTATAATCAATCAATTCATTCACTAACGGGACATTCGCCTTTTAAACTTTTATATGGCCCTTTTGATGAGCTAGAACCTATCGACCCCAAACATACAGTTTACGAAGATACAACAATAAAAGATTGAATGAAATCTTACAATTGTACGACACCTTGTATGATAAGCAGAAGGAGAAAGCAACAAAACTATTAGACAAAACAAATATAAAGAGGGAACAAAATATTAATATATCTGCCGACACAGTAGCTGTTAGAATACTTAAAGTTAGGAAAGCGGACCCGCTATATAAATTACATTCCGGTCCTGTAAATATTCCACGAAACAAATTATTGTTACCCCATTCGTCAAAACAAACAACTCATCCAAAAAACGTAAAACGTATTAAAAGAAAATTTCACTTGCAGGAGTCTCCTCCCGTGGCTGATGACCACCCTTCGTCTGGTCCAACCACTACGGATTAAGAACATTGAAACGAACGGGTACTTTAACACTCCTAGAAAATAATTATAATCAACTTTTGAGTAATGCAAAAATTGTGAATCAAAATTATACACATAACGCAACCTGGCTTCACATTCAAATGTTAAATAATCAAATTGACGTTATAAAAGATGAACTTCAAAAATTAACTCATTCTAGAGAAAAACGAGGTTTGATAAATGTAGTAGGATCAGTCATAAAAATGATCACTGGTAACCTTGACCAAGAAGACTTGAAAGAAATAAATATAAACTTAGATGCCCTTTATGCTAATCAGCAAGACATGATGACTCACTTAGATAATTTAAATTCCTTTGCTAATTTAATGACACAACGGTTTGAACAAGAGCAAAACAGAATCAATGAAAATCTCGATTATATTAGAAATTGTTTCGTAGAGTTATATTCTCGACTAGAACAAAGATCTTTAATAGAGTTTCAAATATATTTAGGCAATAAACTATTAGAGTCTACTAAAATATTACAACGCACTATTTTCCTCAGCTTTAATGGGATTACCAATATCGAAATTTTTTACTTCAGAGGACTTAATGCACATTAAGCAACATTTAAAATTAATCTATAATAATAATGAACTAATTAATTTTGATTCTAATCATATCTTTAAACTCATAGAATTTACAAAATTTTATGTTTTATCTGTCAGAGATAATATTGTGTGTTTTCTCCAAATCCTAATTTTACACCCGATACCCGGATCCTACTTTCGAATTACACCTGTCCCACAAAATAATAAATTCCTCATTCCACCCAGTTGATATTACCTAGAAACCCAACAAAGAAACTTATGGGCAGCAGAACATTGCCCAGCAAACGAAGAAGCCGTTATTTGCTCTGACCAACCTCACAAAGAAAAATGTAATTTGGAAGACACCTCAACATATCTCTTCGCTGTAGTCAATAACCGCTACACTATGTCGACTCAGATAAATAATGGGAAAGTACTGCTTATCACGAACTAAAAACCACCATCTCAGAAGAATGTCAGTCAAATTTAGATAGACAGATATCCAGTCAAAATTCACTCATATGTGCCAATACTAACTGAAAACATGTAATCAATAACGAAAATTATGAAGACATCACCACAAACATTACATGGAATCAATACCCAGTCTCAGAACTAAAAATAGTACCACAACGCGAAATAGAGTTCCACCGCACCTGAAAAAGACAGAGAAATTAACAAATCAATTGGGAAAGATCAATCAACACCATGTCTTTCATCCGATGATCCATACATCCCATTACGGAGTGACCACAATTCTCGTCATAATCCTTATAGCAGCAACAGACATCATCTTCAGCAGGAAATCAGGGAAATCCTCAAAGGTGTGCACATCCAAAAAGATCAACCCCATTCCAGAGAACAAGGACGTTCTTTAAGCTAAGGATGGAAGAGTTACATCACCAGCTGATTCAGTTATCTAGAGACAGCGACCCTGTGACATATCCAGTGCAAAGTTATTCTATAGTTGCATTTCTCACGGTTTCGTTATAATCTGCATGTAAGCATAATTGTAAACGCTGCAGCAATCAGTTCGTGTTTGAAGCTCTGGCTGTAACGTCTTATAGTTCATAGTAATAGTTTTATATCGTACTCAATCTATTTACTTGTATTTAAGGGAAATAAAGTGCTATTTTTTATAAGCCTTTAATAATAGTGACATTATATATATATATATATATATATATATATATATATATATATATATATATATATATATATATATATATATATATATATCATACGGTGACGGCGCATTCAAATTATTTCAGTGACTACTCGGATTGGAATTTTAAAAATTTGGGCAACAGTGTTTTCGGGCATGCCCTACTCAAGTAAACTAATGGCGCCTACGTACCACTTCTGGTTATATATAAGTTTATTGATTTTAACGAAACCCAACAGACCTCCGTTTTTTGTGACTAAAAAACCTGTTTCCAAGCTAACTCTCTCACACACGCAGCCACAATAGACCTCCGTGCACTGTTGCAATATTTCTGAGGCGTATTGGTATGTAAAATACTCGGAGGAAAAGCCTACTGGGCCATCGTACGAAGTGTATATGTGTATTAAACGGTGACGCCATCTGTTAGAGGTACCGTGAACTTGTTGTGTAACTGTATATGTGTACCTTGCCAAACGGCCTCCGACCAAAAATTTAGAATTCACCGTTTAATGATGAATAGATCATGGTTTAGTCGTTATACACATGAATACGTATTGGCCTCCGATTTTTCGTAGTCGCCTCCGGTTTTGGAGGCGAGTTCTTTGAACGCGTATATATTTTGGAGGTGTATAAGACATAATGCGGACATATAATGCGGTAGAAAATAGCGAAAAGCGCTAACCGTCATTTTGTGACGGTTCTAGGCTTCCACAGAAGCTACAACGTACATACAGTATAGCAAAAAGAAGGCTGTGGAAAGAAACCAGCGAGCGATGTGATTCAACGCTTGTCGCGGTGTTAGCCAGAGGATTATTTGTTTTTACTTCCCAATTTTTTCAAGCAGTTTCCTCTTTACTGTACTGTGAGTACGTAGACGCCTGGAACCATCAGAAAACCAGGGGTGGCGCGCGCACTACTGTATTATACGGCAGTGCCAGCCTTAAGGCCAACTTGCTGGGGCATAGGAAGCATACTGAAGAGTCCAAGCAAGGGCAAAGACGGTCCATGTTCCATGTTGCACATCATACCGTAAGTCCCGACAGGACTAAAGTGATGGTGGCTAGGGAGTAGTGTTACTTAACGCCCGTCGTGGTGTTTGGCGTAGTTTTTTTGATCGCTAGTTCCCTATATATATATATATATATATATATATATATATATATATATATATATATATATATATATATATATATAATATTTACGCACGTCTATATAAATAAACAAAGAACTGCCGGATTTGGATATAAATTTGATAGGGATCTTTTTTAGTGCTTGCACAATTTGAATAGCCAGCCCAATAAAACCAATTTCTCCGAAGAAAATTTTAGTTTTTCTTTTCAAAATGCTTGTCCATTTGGTACACAAGTTACCTTTATGTAGACTACCGACGTGACAAATTTGAAGTTTCTAGCTACATAAAGATTCGAGTTGCAGGCTATTAAAAAGAATTTTATCTTCAGGAGGCGAAAAGTGGAAGCCAAATTTTTTTGATAAGCATTATTTATTAAATAACTATTTCGGATTAAAAAAAATACTAAAATTAGAAATTAAGTTTTTGACCCAAAAAAGCGGAGATTTTAATGCGCAATATAGTGGAATGACTTATTCTACGGTAACATTACCTGTCATATACACAGAATATCCTATTTCGAATGAAACACCTTGCATCTTCGTTGCCATGTTTATTCTTCTGAAAATTGCTGAAACACGTCATTGGATATGTCACGGTGACACGTTTTATGGTCAATTTCAATACTGCGTTTTTAACTAGCAAGGAAAGGACACCTCTAAACTTTCAAATTAAAGTTAGGGTAGAGCGACACCTTCCTTAAAATAACTTAAAATTCTCTACAAAATGCGATCTCGTCCATAAGGTTACAGGTTTGAAATTTGGTTTAGTAGTTTCCGATAAAATTATAAAATTATTGAACATTATTAGTAAGATTTCATGGTATTACAATAGAGCTAATGCCTCAGATTGCTTGTAACTGTAAGCAACAAATTCATAAATTTATATAAAACGTCATTTAGCCATTGATCTACTAGGTGTTCAATGTTTTGATTTGTAGTACTATCCGAAAGATGGTATAATTTTTTGTCAATTTGATTTTATTTTATTCATAAGAGACTTTTAATATTTTTTTGGCGTTAAAGATTTTCAGTCATAGCCTAGTTGATCTTCTCCTTGCGAGGTTGTGAGAAAGTGTGGTTAAAATCGTTTATTCTCTAGAATATAGGAAATTACTGCCGATACTCTATTACCACAAAAATCATTGCCGTAGAGCTGTGCAAAAATTCTTTATAGAGATTGTTCCGTAAAACTATTCCAGCTAAATACGTCAGGGGACAGATAAAGAAAAAATGTCAAAACTAGTTCAGTACTGAATAAAAAACACAATCGTTGTAAGTCAGTGACCAACCGGGATATTTGCAGATAGGTATTGCTGGACCTTTAGAATCTGATTGTAGTAATTTAGTATTTAAAAGTGTTAGACAATTATAACAGGAGTCTGGGGTACCTAAACCTTTACTTATGAAATATAGGACCTCAGGATTAGATACTTATAAAATCAGTCTTTTTCACGAGCTTAACGAAAATGACTATGATGGTCGGACTAAATTTTGCGAACACATGCCTCAAAAATTATTAGAAAATCGCTATTTTCTCTACAATATATATATATATATATATATATATATATATATATATATATATATATATATATATATATATATATATATATATATAAATACATATATATATATATATATACATATATATATATATATATATATATATATATATATATATATATATATATATATATAACTGACTTCCAAAAAATTCGAAAACCCAGTAAAGGTTGATCAATTTTATAAAAATGTATACATAATGTATGTTTGATAAAACCTAAAAAAGAATTTACATCTTCAAGCTAAAATGTTAAAGAGTAAGAAAGTTATTTAGTAATAACTGCCCCCCTCCCCGCGGTTTTTAATGCATTTGATAGCTTTTCTAGGCATGCTTGAAATTAAATGATTTATGGTATCCTGGTGGATGTCATTTCAGACTTCGAGAATTCGGTGACGAACGTCAACTAGATTATTTAGTGGTTGGGGTATACCCAGTCGATTGACAATCATATACCACACATGTTGGTTAGTGACAAGTCTGGCGAGCGAGAAGGTGATGGAAGCAGAGTCGCGTTATTTTCTTGTATGAACCTTGGAGTAACCTTTGCTCCAAAGGCATATGCGTTGTCATGTTGGAAAAGGATTGAATTAAGTTTTGCATGTATGGCAGTGTAACAGGCTACAGTAAGTTTCGTATGTAATCAGTTGCATTCAAATTTCTTCCAAGAAAAACTAGAGGTGTCCTGCTACAGTATGTTATCGCACCACATACCATTATCATTTTCATGAAACAAAATTAAAGAAGTGTACACCTGTTAAAACTTTTGTCCATATTTTTATCATTACCTATCAAAGACAAAACAGAGTAGTACAGAAAATTACATTACAATTGGTCCACTCTCACTGGGTGTTCGAATTTTTTGGATTGTCAATATATATATATATATATATATATATATATATATATATATATATATATATATATATATATATATATATATATAATGATACAATACTTATGTATAATTATATATTAAAATAATGAAAGAAGTTAATTGGGTAGCACATCTATTTTAAATTTAAGGTAACTCTAAGCTTGTCAGTTGGTTGAACTTGAAACATGTAAAAACTTCACTTTTCTAGATTTTTTGTCAGCAAATTCTCTAATAAGACAAGCAAAATCTAGGTTTTCTGCAACTTGATTTTGTGAGGCCAAACTGGTCAATCTGGTTTGAGACATTGTAGACCGCAAGTAAGTTTGTATCAATTTCAGTTTGGAAAAACTGCGTTCACCACTTGCAACAGTCACTGATTGTTAACAGAATATGCAACGATATACAGGTGTTGGGATATAATTATTGAAGGTTATGCTTCTTGATAAAGTTTAAGGCTTCAATAGGCGTTGCGTGATTGTCTTAGAGATAATATTGCAGGCCTAAAATTTCATCGCACAACAACTTGCCATCGATATCTGATTTAAAGTTGACAGTTAACTGTTCCTGTAATTTAGCACAATGTTTTAATAATCGTTCTTTATTTTGTTTCTTTTTTATGTTAAACAAGGAACTCCACGTCATAGAAAAATCTTGCATCTGTTCAAATCTTTCTTTTATAGATATAAGCACGGTATCCAAAAGAGCATTAAAAATTCGCGGCGCTTCTGTGCTCCGGCGCCCTGGGCGACCGCCCGGGTCGCACCAACTACACCCCCACCCCCACCCCCTAAAGCTGGCGCTATATATATATATATATATATATATATATATATATATATATATATATATATATATATATATATATATATATATATATATATATATATATATAGTATTAAATTTTTGTGACGGTAATAGTTTTATCAAAAAATTGTGGGAAAGCCGTCAGTTGTAGAATAAAACTCTTTATTATAGGCCGAGCTTTCGAAAAATTTATTTCTTTATCAAGACTACAACATGGAAAGAAAAAAGTTTACAATTTACTTGGAAAAATATAAAAGTTTAAAATACTTACATATAACATGAGTTCTAGTAAACTAATGATCTAATAACAAACATGAAAAGAAAACCTTTTGATGAATTTGAGTGAAGTTTAATAAATGCCAAACTGACATATAAAGCTAAATATTGTCTAATTGAATTTGTTTTTTTGTTATTGTCTAGGAAATATAAAAAGGGGTAGTAATTTCTAAAATTATTACCTTTCTTTAAGTTTATTAAATTTTCGTTAAAAGTAATTTCAAATTCTTCTTAACACATTCTTTTATTACTTAAGGTTTCACAGTGTAAAATAGAAACATTACTAAAATTTATATTATGGCCAGTGTCGAGATTATGTTCTGACAGAGCGCAAGTGACATACGTTTACAAAACAGAACTTGCGCTCTGTCAGAACATAATGTCGACACTGGCCATAATATAAATTTTAGTAATGTTTCTATTTTACACTGTGAAACCTTTCCTAGACAAAAACAAAAAGCAAATTCAATTAGACAATATTTAGCTTTATATGTCAGTTTGGCATTTATTAAACTTCACTCAAATTCATCAAAAGGTTTTCTTTTCATGTTTGTTATTAGATCATTAGTTTAGTAGAACTCATGTTATATGTAAGCATTTTAAACATTTATATTTTTTCCAAGTAAACAATAAACTTTATTCTTTCCATGCTGTAGCCTTGATAAAGGAATAAATTTTTCCGAAAGCTCGGCCTATAATAAAGAGTTTTATTCTACAACTGACGGCTTTCCCACAATTTTTTGATATATATATATGTGTATACGCGTATGTGTGTCTGTGTGTGTGTGTGTTCACTTAAGGAAATCCTATCGGACAAATTTTAGGTCCTACAAAGTTAGAAAATACTATCAAACTAAAGTTAAAACAAAACTATTTTGGAGTGTAAAATGGTTAAGAGGTTTAACGGATGTATATGAAATATTGGATGTGCTAATAACTGAAGATTGGTTGAGCAAATCTTAAAGTTGAAATCGCAAAATTTTATAATAAGAAATGTCAGTGTCAACAGCATTTTGATATGTTTCAGTTTAACATTTTAACCAAAGCGCATCAATTACAGCCACACGTTTGCAACTTCTGTGTAAGATGCACTGTATAATTTTCCTGCATGTAAATAAATTAGATAAAAATATTATAAGCTTATTTCTTTTTCATACAAAACTTTATTAATATTTTCAAAAAATTGCAATTTTCAACCCTAAATTCTGATTTTAAATAAATTTTAAGATTGTACAATAAAAAAGGGCAATGCTATGCGGAAGGTAAATATCCCATCTACGACATATAACATAAATATTCCATCATTTATTACAGACATTCTGACGATAAATACACATTATTATAACTTATTACACTTTTTATTATAAGCGATTAAAAAAAAAGTGGGTTAGGCCAAAATTTGCGCATGTACTGAGTTAAAAAATAACTAAGACATTGTCAAGTATACGTAAAGAATGGCATAATTTAGGCATGAAACTTTACCTCCTTTGATCCTGCCATGTTTTTTGCGAAAATATATTTTCTGGTACCTTTTTCACAGTACCGGTTGGTAATCTATGTTGGGTGATTTCATTTAAGGAACAATACACTCTATTTTTTTAAATGGAACGTTCTGTATATTGCTCAGGCATTTGATCACATTTAAAGTGAGGTACATGCTGGTACACAAATAAAGGATCTAGTTTGCTAAGTTTTCTCTAAAATTCAAGCCATGAATGCTCTTTAGTGTGTTTGTTATTCTTGTATTTATTGTATTTTAGTTGTCCACGGTTGAAGCTATTTAAATATCGATACACCGTGGTATCATATGCTCCATGAAATTATATGTGCATCGTATTTGCTCATTTAGTTAATTTTTGTTTTTAAACATTACGCTAGTTACACAGTATGCACTAAAGTGTGATTTCTAAGTAAATCAATACAATAGATCAGTCTCAAAGTATATAGTAAATGCACGGGTTTGTTTATATAAAGCTGCACAGTTTTTCAACAATCGATATTTATTATGATACATATACTTATTACCGCATAAACTATTTATTGAACGTATGCCAACAACTCGTTTAATCGGGTGAAAATTTCACAGCATTTGACTCACTATCAGTGTGCGTATTCAAATATACATGGGAAAGCACAAAAATATCTTATATTAGTTTAACCCCTCGTGCCTACTCAAGGTATTGATATCAATAACATTAATAATACATTTTGTGTCGATGACCGACCTATGCTACCTACATGCTTTATTAGTGAATTTTCTTAAAAAAATTCACTAATGAGGAGATCTCGACTTTTGAATTTTGAAAAAATTTCTTCAAATGAGCGCTAATTAGGCCCCCCAGAAAACATATCCGGGGTCAGTTTGAATTTTTATATGTTTATATATATATATATTTATATATATATATATATATTTATATATATATATATGTATCACACCGATAACTCAAAAAATAATGGGCCGATTTTGATTAAATTTGGTGAATAAATTCCTTTTGCAAATGGCTTGGATAAGTTCGTTAGCCAGGAAAATCTGCCCAGGTTTTCCCGGAAAATTTTGTGTTTTCTTTCGAAAAAAATTTATATCTCCCGAATTAACAAAGTAAGGGCAACCAAATTTGGTACGCGGGTTTACGTCCTTATATGTAAGTTACCTACCAAAATTTAGCTCTGTATGTCAAAATACAAAAAAGTTATAGGCATTTAAAGAAAAATAAATTAGGGTTTTCCTCAAAACGTCAAAGTTGCGACTTAAAACGTCAAAATCGGCAACATTTAGGCAAATAACTTGAATCTAATACGGGCTATAGAAATAAAATCTCTCAAGAAGAATGTTTTACAAACCCTGAAGTCTTAGTTTCAACCGTCATTGTCCTTCATTTTACTAAAATGTTTCCAGAAAATTCATTTGAAATAGACGCTTTCCCTGATGCTTGGCAGTAGCCTTAGCTATAGAGTTTATCGTTTAATGGTATATAATTTTTGTCGAATTTTCGTAAAAAATCAATAAAGCTCAATATATCCGTTATTATACAAGATTTGAAAAAAATTTGTATATATTAATTATAGGGTGTCTTGAGCTACATCTTTAAAAAATATTTCTACAATCACAGGATGGCCCATAAGTCATTGGTGATACAAATTTTCTTTTTTTTTTAATCAAACACGCCTTATGTTATTGCATTTTCCATCGAAATATAATGCATGTTTGTAAGAAAAGAAATTCTGGATGCAGCAAGTGCGTTATGGTAGCGAACTTTGATCAAATGCTTCATATTTGAATAGCCCAATTTGCTATTAACCTATAAGGTTGACCAAGAAACGAGTTTTTCGGGAACACTTTAAGTCTACTTTTGGAAATCTTGGTACATTTTCACACAATAAAGTTATTTTTATGAAACATGGCACATTGCTTTTACTATATAGGTTATACTGGTAACCAAAATTGATGCCTGCTTTCTTAAAAAGAAAACACACATATTTGCAATAAAAACATTTTTATGAAAATTCACTACCATAACGCACTTGCTGCGTCCAGAGTTTTATTAAATTCTGTTTTCTCACGAAACTATAATTTATGTGTCCTGCAATCTTGGCTACTTCAAGCAGTAATTTTTCATATCAGCAAGTTAGTTTCTATTAAGCATATATTTCTCTTGAATATTTTCTTTTAAGGATGGAATCACTAAAGATCGTAAGATTTTTCAAATCATTCGTAGAATGTGTTATGTTAGTTTATGCGCAAAGTTGGTCATTATAAGATCGTACCAGCTAGCGTCTTACACCAGGTGTTATCGATAGATGCAAAGTTCCCAAACTCAAATACTTAATTGTGCGTTCCTCTGATCACCAGTGACACCCATTTTATCTTTAAATGCTTTTAACTTTTTTTTGCTTTTAACTTAGAAATCTAAATCTTGGTACATAGTTTCCCTTTTATAATATAAAGTTGCTTACCAAAGTTGGTTGCATAACTTTGTTATTTCCAGAGAAACAAAAGTGTTCCGAAAGAGAACCCCACGTTTTACCGGAAGAACTGCTCGGATTTTACTGGCTAACAAACTTATCCAAGTCGCTTGCAAAAGGAAGGTACTTACAAAATTTGATCAAAATCTGTCAATTATTGTTTGAGTTTGTCGGTGTGATACCCTTATCTTTAAGGTAATCCAAAGTGTATTAAAATATAAACAGCCTGCATATACAGGTGATATATTGATTACCATAATCCAGCAATTCTCAACTTTTGGAGGACATGATAAAACTAAATGGCAGACGCAAGTATAATGAGAAAAAATTAGAAAAATTATATTATTAAACAAATTATTTAATTTACTGAAAGAAAAGCAATATAATACACTTATATAGGATTGTATCAGTACTACACAATGTAAATGTGGTAATTAACTTATCAATATTGAATTAAAAACAAGAATAATAATTAATAGTGACTTCCTTAGGGCCTGTCTTGCAGAGCAAAGTTTTTCGAAAGAAGGTTTAATATTATAAATTGACACTCTAAGCTGTTTTTCTATATTTAGCGAAGACATATATTTTGTCTTCATACAACTACTGGAGGTAATCTGGTTTCGCAAAGGTAGGATGTTAAAAATGGTAATAGTATATGAAACGCTCTTGTTTTCAGTTAAAAAACTCCAACCCTGCTCAAAATCCAAAGAGTGATATATTACTAAATTGTTTGTGATTTCGCCATTTGCCGTGACGTCTTTAAAGATTTCTTCGGCAGTTGAGATACCTTTGGGCGTATTTTAAGATGGGTCCCTAACCCAATCGTAACTTCGTATTAAGTTAAAGTCAGCAAAAAATTACTTTTTATAATTCTTTGCGAGCATGGCTAAACCATTTTTACTAGTTACAAAAACAACTCCCACATGTTATTCTTCAGCCTTGTAAGTTTCCTATACTACATATTCATCACATTTGCAAACAGTTATAAGTTTTTTTTGCTTAACATTTTTGCTACATAGTTCCAGTTTCTAGAAAACGCATGACCTTTATCACTCGTATCCAACATGCGTGTTTGCTCCTTGGGGATGAAGATTCAAGGCATTCATTTTCTCGAACTTTTCGGCTTCGGGTCAGTCTTCCTCTTCTAGAAAAATGAGGATTCCATCTATTGATTCATACACATGCTGCAGAAATGACCCACGTCATGAGGTCTCATGTTTATATACTTTACAATGGTTACCACCGTCGTTAGTACAATATTCAGACCAGGACTCAATTCTTTGGAAGCCAGAGCATTATTGTGGATCACGCAATGTGCCCAGGTATACTGTGGAGATTTTTGTTTCACAAGTTGTTGTATACTTTTCGTGCTATCATTTTAATTAAAGAGCCTGCTCCGTTTATTAATCCGCGTTTAGTTCTACACATTGATAGTTTTTGTAGTTCATTCGTGACAAATGGCCATCTAACATTAATAGGTATCGTTCGTTAGTTGCAGACATTTGTCCAGTGTTTAAAAATTTAGAGTTTTTTAATACTATGTTATAATTTATTTCTATGTTGGTAATATTAAAATTAAAATAAAATTTATGATAATGGTTTAGTATTTTTGCTATGCCTAAATTATCTCTAAGACATTCGTTAGTTTTTATTGGTGTTATATAAGATGGATGGACCAGGTTGAGGGTCATCCTTGCTTATAGTAGCAGTAGTTTGGTCGTGTAACGACAAGGTCTTTCTTACTCTTTTTATGTTAGAAATGTGAGGCTTTGCTTTTGGCTTAGAAAATGTAACAATATTTTCCTTTTGCTTAGGATGTGATCTTAATTTATAAAAAGAATTTGTTTTTCTTACTTTTGGTACTCTAATAGCTAGTTGTGTTGTTTCTTGTAAATCTGGTGTCCTTTTCCTGTCCTCGTTTGTTTTAGAATTTTTTTTCTCCACTTACTTTTTGTTTTTGACACACTGTGTCAAAGAAAGGCATTATTTCCTTGAGCCTATTATTGTATTCCTCGTAAAACGTAGTTTTAGGTGTAAGTGTTGGTAAGTCGTCGTAGGGGCCGTATAGTAATGTAAAAGGTGAATAACCAGCTGTCAAATGAATAGACTGGTTGTAAATTAGGGTTGCTGTTATCATTAGGGTTGCAGGCCTCTCTTGTGGGTTTTGTAATTTAGGAATTCGGAATGTTTCTACGAGAGTTGAATGCAGTCGCTCTACAGGTGAATTTGAGTAAGGATGTTGAGGGGTTGTTATGTGAAGATTAATATTAAATAAATAACAGTATTGTTTAAGTGTGAAATTCGAAAATTCCTTACTGGCATCGGCTCCGATCTTTAGGGGATGATTATGATGGGAAAAATAATGTTTGAGTTCATTTAGAACGGCTATTGCGGATCGATCAGTTACATAATAAATCTGATAGTTAGGAATTTGCAATTATCAAAACTGAAGGTGTCAATGTGTATCGTTTTCAAAGGGCGTTTAGCTAGAAGGGGACCTGAAAATGGTGGTTTGTACGGGTTTCTTTTGTATTTTGTCTGAAGTCAAAATAAGCATTTATTAACAAAGGCGTTTATATGATTTTCCATGTTGGCCCAAAAATATTTTTGTTTTAAGTGTTGATACGTCTCGTTAATGCCATTATGGTTTCGTGTATGATATTCGTCTATAATTTGTTGTTGGGTTTCTTGTTTTTCAACATCTTGTACAAATTTGTTGGAATTTATTATTTTAACAGAACTGATAAATAACGTTGAAGAAACAGCAGTTAAATATTTAAATAGTCTATCATGGTTACAGTAAATTCCTTAGGTGAAATGTGGATTAATAAATTGTTTTAAAAACTCATTTATTTGTCGTAATTCATAATTGAGTTGAACTTTTCCATGTATTGTTTCAAATTGGAAGATTTTTAACTCGCATCTGATGGAATTTTCTGATATGGGTATTTCAAAGACTGGATTTTTCTTTATTATGGACATTGCAATATCCGTCTTTTGCTTCAGCTATTGATTTGTAAATTAAAACATTTGTTTCTTCAATACATGGTAAAAGTACTGTGCCTTTTTCTATAGTTACAGGGACTGATACATAAGTTTCGCAAATTTGTTTGAAAGTTGTAAAATTCAATGGATTAATTTCTAGGTAAAATGGTATTTTTGGTCTCCTAAACTTAAAATTTTATTATGATAATCAATATTTCTCTTTAATTTTGTAAGTTAAGCGCGTCAAATCGATGGTCCCATTGCATGACACGCATTGATAATTGGTAATTAATATTAAAGTCTTGTAAAATATACCTTACCTTGTCTTCACCATGATTAACTGAGTTCATTGAAAATGGTTCTTTATAAATAAATTCCTTAAATAATTCGTAAGCCGGTCATGAATCTTTAATACTATCTGATGCCCCAGTGTCAATGAATGCTTCTAAATTTTGGGTCGGTATAAAAAAATAATTATATCTAAATAAACTAGTTTTCCGAGGCTGTTTCGTGAAAATCCCGATTTGAATTGGTGTTATAATCTGTCAAAGTTTCACTTTGTTCAGGAAATTCGAGTGGGTCTATAGTTTCGTCAGAGGGTTTGTCGTCATAAGGGCATTAATCAGAATAATCTAGTTGTAGGTCTCCTTGGTTAAACAGTTCTTGGTGTTGAAACGTGTGCCTCGATTGCGGTATGAAGTGGTTTCTTTGCGGCATTTGTCGTGTATTTCTTGAAGAAGTTTGGTTGCTTATTGACATGGGTGCCGTTCCTCTACTTAAATGAGCGTGTTGTATATTTCTATTAAAATTTTGAACGGGTCTTATGTTAGAAATTGGATTATAAGGAAACGGTTGCTTTTGTTGTGTGATTTATTGTAGTTTGTTGTATATTTGAGGAAATGTGGTAAATATTGGTTTTTGGACATATGTCTGTCTATGTTGTACAGCTTGTGAATATTCAGCAAGGTTATTATTTGCCATGTCTAAATGATTAAAACTTAATTGACTAAAATGTTCTTCCTCTAATTCTAATATAGGTTCTCTTTTCCTTATAGGCCATCTATTTCTTATCATTACTCAAAATACATGAACAAGTAATAGTTGTTAACTATTACAGGGTGAATTCAAAAATCGAGCGCGAATATAAATTATGGAACAAAATTATGTAAAGTATAAACGTAAAATAGATACGATATGAATGTACAGATAAAAATATTGGAGGAAATTTACAAGAGGCTCATAGGTATTGGTTTCTCGCTGATTTCCCCCTGGCAGTGTCGACTGAGTTGTACCAGGTGTGGCTGTTCAATGCTGCACACAAACTTTTAGAAAAAAGACCGAAACTAATTTTACAAAGATTTAAAGCTTGCAAAAATTAGGCCTCGTTGTGCAATCCTGGCCGCAGCGCCATTTATGTTTTTTCCTTAGCGATTGTCCGAAAAAATTATTTTAATTATTTAAGTGGTACAATTATAACAGTCTAAAATCTATTATAAAAAATGTGTGTATCAGACAAATATGTGAACAAGTAAAGTTACAGCGATTGAATGTCATAATATTCTAGAGAATGAACATAAATGCAAACGTCTTAATCAGCACTCTTGCACAAGTCACTAAACTTGATGATGCATGGTTTCAGGGTTCGCCATATTATGTATGACATTAAGAATATACAGAGACGTAACTATATATATATATATATATATATATATATATATATATATATATATATATATATATATATATATATATATATATATATATATATACATATAAAGTTTGAAAGTTAGAAACTGGCCGCGGATATGAATTCTAGGGGTCCTAGTTCGCGCTCATTTGAAAACAAAAGTCGGCATCTCCCCATCAGTGAAATTTTTCTACGAAAATCACTATTTGAGAGCACCTCTATATGGCATCTAGATTTTTTTATGAATAATATAAACGAAAACCTCCCTGAATGCGTTAATTTCATTACACTCTGCTATGTATTGCTAAAAACGCCGTATGATAAGTTTTGGTATGTGCCAAAAATGTGAAAAGTTGCAAAACAATGGGTTAAGATTGGAACCTATGGTCAGCACTGATAATTACGTTTTGGAGAACCTAATTCATCACAGTACACTAGACTAGTAGAGTAGATTTTAGACCTGACAATCGTTTCTAAAAACTGTATTGTGATGAATTGGGTTCTCCAAATCCTACTTATTAGTTGCAAAACAATTTAAATAACTGTAAAACGATGAACGTTATCAAATTTATTTTTCCCACAAACATGCATTATAAATCGATGAAAAATGCAACAAAATAAGGGATGTTCCAAAAAACAAAGAAAATTTTTATCACCAACGATTCATGGGCCTTCCTGTGATTGTCCAAAATAATTTTATAAGATGCAGTTCAAGACACCCCATATTTGTCGTATAGAATTTTTTCCGTATCTTGTATAATAACGAATATATTGAACTTTACCGTGGAAATGCGTCATGCTGCATGTATGCAAATACATAAAAACTGGAACTAACCCCGAATATGGGTTCTATAGGACCTAGTTTACACTCATTTGAAGAATATTTCTCAAAATCCAAAACACGCGATTTACTCATTAGTGAATTTTTCTAAGAAAATTGTGTAAAATACTGTTGTGTCACACACTAAGTGCAGCTGATTAATGGTGCACTTAGTGTGTGACACATTATGTTATGATTGACTTAAACTATAAACAATGCTTAGAAAATTAACAACTGAAATGGCTGATTTCTCTATATTTAGCTTTACATTTAATATAAATAATAAAACTGCAGTCTTTGGATTTGTATTCATTGTTAATAAGACAATAATTAACGACTATTTTAAAACAACAGGATCAACTGAGGGAAAGTGTTGAATATCCCATTGAGAGGCTTATTATTTCCATTGTTAGAAAATTTCATCCGCTTACTATTTGTTTGCAGTTAAGCTTTTGTCTGAATGTTGTTTTGTGACCTGTGTGTTTCTATCTCCATTCGTAGATACTTAAGGGGAAGAAAAGCTATATAACCGTTATCGCAGCAAGACGTTTAGTGCCAAACAAGTTTGTTTTATCAATATTTTATCATGCTCCCAATTTGTGTATGCGAGAAATAATTTAGCAAGATCTTTTCCTCTCTGAGTATGTGTCTATGTTTCTGAACCCGCACTAAATTTGATATGTTTCTACCAGAGAGAACTCCAGTATGAATAAAAGGAGAAGTCAGTCAGAAGTTTGACATTTTACGATTATGTCCATCTAGCCAACTTGCACTGAAAACTGACTCTTTCTCCAGGACTTTTAGTTCTTTAATAATTCAAAAGATTCTGTCATGTTTAAAATGTGAGTTGTTAGATAAATTATTAACCTGTACTGGGTTATTCTATATAATTGGGATTTTTCTTATATTTTAAGGTGCGATAAAACTCATTTTAAAAAATTGTTTAGACTTAGCTGAGAAATACTAAAATGAAAATTTTAAAACATTAACAAAATAGTACTAAGCTTTAAGGTGTCGCCAATATTATTCCAGGATTCTTTGCTATTAAGTGATCTATTTATTGTCCACAGACATTTTTGGTACAAAAGTTTGTTGCTAAATACATACATATTCTACAATAATTAATTATTGTACATAGCTTCCTTTTTTCCTGTAAACAGTCCTAACTAAACAGCAAGAACCTAACCACAGCCCTCAACACTTATGAACGTTCCCCAATTAGTTATTAATTTTTAATTGTAGATTAGAGTAAAAATGACTTCCAACGTCTAAAAAAAGGTGCAAAAACACAAACAGATCAAATCACCACCCTGGTAGGGTTATTGAGCGAGTAGCCGTACCTAGGCACCAATATGTAAGAGGATTGTTGGTATAAAAATTAGAAAAACAGAAATTGAACCTGCGTATAGAGAGCATCGGTGGTTCAGTGGTAAGGAGGTGTAGCTCTGAACCAAGGGGTACCGGGTTCAAGTCCCAGGGTTTCCCTTTCACTTTTTCAGTAGACACTGTACAATTAACACCAACCGATGTTATGGCATTGTATTTGAGCAAGTTGAATGTCTGCATATTCTGCCCTTCTGAGGGGGCCTAAAGCCGTCTGTTCCGTGTCCATGCGATGTTGGGCACGTTAAATATCCACAGCCCCCTTACAAAAAGGCAGGGGTTCGGCAAAATTTCTGGAATAGTGAGGTGAAACTGCTCCCTGGCGTTGGTGATTGACCATAGTCGCGGAAATAGACCGACATTAAAAGAAAAAAAACCTGCGTATATATTACTGTAGACTGGCACTTACTTTCGAACTACACCATGCTCTATGCGAGGTAGATGATTGATTTGGCATGGTTAGAATTAAGTAGTAAAATATATAAACTTTTAAAAATAACGTTTTATGACTGTACAAAAAAATACTGGACGCAGCAATTGTGTTGTGGTAGTGAATCCTTATAGAAATAATCTACGTAATTTTTTTAAGAAAATTATATATGTGCCAAAAAATTATATATCGCGTGTAATAGGTATTTCATAGATTTTGTTTACAGAACACAGTATTTTGATCTTGTGTAGTACTCTGACCTCCAAAGGCAAACATAAGTTTTTGATTAAATACTTTTTTGTTATTAACTTAGAAGTCTAAATTTTCGCACATAGCATAACTTTTACAACGTAAACCTGCCCTTCAACCATCGTTTCATTTCTACTGGGACTTGCGGTAAGATTGTAAAGCAGGAGACAGACCAGTTTCGTCCTTCTTAGGACTATTCAATCTGATATAATAA
Source organism: Tillus elongatus (assembly GCA_964006375.1). Taxonomy (NCBI): domain Eukaryota; kingdom Metazoa; phylum Arthropoda; class Insecta; order Coleoptera; family Cleridae; genus Tillus; species Tillus elongatus. Next base: position 78,083,239 of record OZ023267.1, read on the forward strand.
GAATGTCATATTGAAGAGTCCTAAGAAGGACAAAGGTAGTTCCTGTCTCCTGTTTTACACACACGCAAGCACGCACGCTTCCACGCAACCATGATAACGCGCGCGCACACACACACACACATACACACACAATATATATATATATATATATATATATATATATATATATATATATATATATATATATATATATATAACGTCTATTTGAAATAAATTTTCTGCAAATATTTTAGTAATGTAAAGCACAGCCTTGGTTAAACTGCGCTAATGGCTTGCTGCCTCTGACAAAACAGATAAACAGACAGACAACGTAAAGGGCAATGACAGTTGAACCACGAACCTAAGGCTCTGTAGAATACACTTCTTACGACATTTCTTCTACATCGCCCGCATTTGTTTTAGAAGATCTGTTTCAATGTCGCCAATTTTGACGTTTCAATTTGCGACTTTGACGTTTTAAGAAGAAAAATTATAACATTTTCAAAGTAGTTTTTCTGGCACTTCTTGACCTTTTTCCCCAAGAAAACTCAATCTTTGTCTGTAATATTTAGTCGGTTTCGTTAGACGCAAGTTAACACACTTGTTGTTAACACACTTGAATTTTTAAAAGATTTTATTGACTTATAATTACACAAAATACTTATTAGTATAAAAAATACAAAGATAAAATAAAATGACAAGTTAAAATCAGACTCGAGCAATACCAATGTAGGAATGTCTGTCCGTGGTGTGCATACTTCCACATATAGTATCTGGTGGGGCGTGGGTCGAAAGGAGAATTCCCTATGAGGTTGCTGTTTTGAAGGTGAGCTTGGGAGGTGGCTGTTTGCTGAATTGGGTCTAGTTGTTTACCCATCCATGAATCCATCTATTATTTCTATTGCGCTGCTATTACTTAACCCATTAGTCAGCGACCTTGGGTGTTAAATCGGGATCTGCTCTTCTTATGTACAATGTATGAGTTGGTTATTTTTATCTTCTCCATCCTTTAGAGAATGAAGCCTATGGTTTGTTACGAATTGACATCGGGAATCCAGTAGTTGGTTTGGAGTCAGCAGTTTTCTTTTTTGGCTTCGTCAGGATGTAGCTTCAAGTTATTCTGATTATTGTTATTACTGTCACAATGTATAATATAATTGACCAATACGCTATGGCGGTATATGGGCAAATTGATGGTTCCTGGAATTCTGCCATTGATTGGTTGTAGAGGGGATTTGATATTGTTCATTTCGTGTAGTTGGATAGTTGGACATTTTCTAATTTTAATTCTGGTAATTTGTCTGGAAGATGGGATCTTTGTTTGTTACCAATTCAATGTTTGGGAGATTGAATGACTGTTGTCTTTCCGATGCCATTTGGACTGAGCTCAATCTTTCGTTATTGATGATAAGTTGGCATTTGGGTTTCAGAGTCGCCAATTTTGTTCCGCTGATTATTTTGGTTTCTTCGTTTTCTTCACAGCAAAGTTTGATCTTCGTTTCTTCTGGTGCCACTATTATATATTGAGTATTCCCATATTTAGAGGCTGTTGTTTTTGTTATTTTGGCAAGTTCCTGCTTTCAATTGTTTATTGGTTTCTGGAAGTTGATCAGTTTAATTTTGCTGGGGTTGTTTTCGTTTAGTGATGTCGTGTTGTCATTTTCACAAAAATATGTTTGGTTTTTTAGATTCCTACACCTTTTGTTTCTGTAAGCGTATTGTTTGCCGCTCAGGATTAGGTGTTTGGTTCTCGGGACAATCTTTCTGAAGGTATATGGATTTTTAGGGACTGGTAATGGATACGATTGATTATAAAAATAATCTCCTGTATCTACTGAAGGTATATCTATTTAGAATACAATTTTAAAGCCAATTTGAACTGTTTTGCTATTAAATATTTTGTCGTAAAGTGAAATGTCAGATTTTGTAATTAATCTTGATTTTAATATATGGGTTTCAATGTTTTCTAATTATTTTGATATAAACTTTGGTTTTAGTATTGACGTGTGACACGTGTTTAATTTTGAAAAGGTAATCGCACTTTCAGTTAATATTATATCTAGTACATTGTGTGACAGATGGCTGGTTTGCATCATTAATCCCAAATGTCCTACTCTATGAAAAGTTATTAGTTGGTCACTTTTTTATCTATTGTATACTCCAAATCGTTTATTGTTGCTACAATGGCTTCTTGGTTATGGTTCAGGCTGTCTATTGTTTTATTAAACTCTGATATCGGATTTATTATTAACGATGTTTGTGAGCTAAAAAGTCGATGAACTTGATTTTGGTATCTTCTCAAAATTTCCATAGCTTTATATATTCTTTCGCCGTCATCTGCATCTAAGTCCCAGTTATTGATTTGAATATTGAACCCAGTCTGTTGATTATACCTCTTTTTGTTTATAATTGTTGTTGCAAATATTCGATAACATGTGTCATCAATATTGCTAATGGTGAAATTAATTGTTAAAATAAAATTCTTATATTCTAACGTGTACTCTGCATTCATTACGCTTAATATCGTATGTTACCGAAGTAAGTTTTCAGCTTGTTAAAATCGTTGTATAGTTGTCTCAGGTCATGTATATGAATCATTCCCTACTTATCGTTCTCTGCAAAGGCCTGTCCAAGTTTGCGTGGTAGTATGCCGGGATTGTCTGTTTGATCTTCTAATTGTAGTCTTACTCTTGTGAAGAGGATGAACCTGCATCGCGAAGATTAAGTAAATGGGTGATCGTCTTTTCGTCAGTTTGGTGGTTTATATTATGGCTTTGTTATGTTCTACAAGGGAAATTATTGAATAAGGTCCAGTGAAAGGGTTTTTGTGTTATTTGTAAAATCTGGGAGTGATTTTCTTGTACACTATGTCTCCTTCCTTAAAAGGTTGGTTAGTATTTTTATTCGTCCGTTGTAACGTCTTGTATTTTGAATTTTAGATTCTATCCTGAATGACTTCGTAAATAGATTTAATTCAGTTTTTGTTTCATATCATATTCTTGGTGACAATTACTTCCGCGTCATAGTTAAATAATTCAGGTGTATCGCCAAATATTAGCTCGAAAGGTGGTTTTGTTTGTGAGCGTATGGAGGAGTTATATGCGAAAATACAATAAGGGATTAAGTCAACTGGTTTCATTTCCTTAAAAAAAAATTTAAATAACCTATAGTGTTCAATTATTGTACTATGAAATCTTTCTATCGGGCCATTCTACATAGGATTTTGTGGTGTTGTCAAGTGTAACTCAATTTGGTAGGCTCTTAGTAGCTCTTTTACTACTATATTTGAGAATTCAGTCTCGACGTCTAGAATTACAGCATCCGTATTGAGCAAAGTATTTAATTTTTTTTTAAATCTGTGGTATTTTTATTTTTTATCGGGAATTCCTGCCAAAATTTACAAAAGGGGTCGAATATCGTTAAAAATTGAGTGGTTTAAATCTGTAAAGTGCCTAGGTGTAAGATTTCTAGAGACCTAGATGGTGTGGGTGTGTGTTCTAGTGAAATTTGTACCGGATTTCTGTTGTTTTTACATGGTTCACATAACTCGGATTTTTTTATGAACTCTTCTATGTTTCTCTTTAAATTCTGAAAATAGTACTTGCGTTTTATTTTTAAATATGTCTCGTCAGCACCTCTGTAATTTCTTACCCTTCGTGAAACAATACGATTTTTTCTTGGATGTCTTCTTCGCTATTTATTTCTTCTCTAGTTTCTAAACATCTGTAAAATTTAGGTGATATCACGTTATTAAAATTCTGATTGATTGCCGAACTTGCCAGTTCATAATCTTGTTCATTTACAAATAGACAGTAATACTTTCTTTGTGGTAGGCAATATTCTTTTATAAAATTTTCGCTATGAATCATTTAAATTAAAAGTGGCATGAATAAAATTCCTTCTGTCTTTTTTGATTGATCAAATCTCAGGGGTTTCGGCATTTTAAAATAATATCTGGTTTGTTTTACTGTTAATTATTTCCTATTCTAAGATCGGCGTATCCGGCGCGGAATATGAATCTGCATTGAAATTTCCTGACTCACCGTCACTTATAGTTATAACGTCGTCATTTTCGTCCACATTATTTATCATTGATTGGATATCTATGCCTAATGGGTTTATCGATACTCTCGAAACTGGATCCGCTGCATTATTTAGTTTACCTTTTTTATATTATTTTATAATCGTAATCTCCTAGTTTGAGTCTCCACCGTAATTATTTTGTTTTAGGTTGTTTTAGGGAAAATAGTCATTTCAATGGTTTATGATCTGTATATATTGTAAATTTCCTGCCGTAGAGATAGCTTCTAAAGTCGTTTGTGGCCCATACTATGGCCAGTAGTTCTCTTTCTATCGTGCTGTATCTAGATTCTATTTTGTTTAATGTTCGGCTTGCGTAAGCAATTGGTCTGATTTTGGATCTCCTTTGCTTCAAATCTCTGCGATGGCTACGTTTGATGCATCTGTGGTTAAAATGAACTCTTTTGAGAAATCTGGGGGTATTAATACTGGTGAATTTCTTAATATGTCTTTACATGTATTAAAGGGATTATATATATATATATATATATATATATATATATATATATATATATATATATATATATATATATATATATTCTCCATCGTTGAAGTTAATTTTTATGTTTTTCTTTAAACACTTGATTAACGGTTTTGTAATATGAGCAAAGTTTTCTATAACTTTCCTGTAGTAGCCTATAAGTCCTAGGAACGATTTAATTTCTTTTGGTGTTTCGGGTATGGGAAATTTCCTTATGGCGTCTAGTTCCTTAGGGTTGGGCTTGATGTACTCTAGCATTACCACATGTCTAAAAAATTCCGCTTCATTTTGCAGAAAGACGTTTTTGTCTAGCTGTATTTTCAAATTACTTTGTCTAAATCGTTCGAATACTAATCTTAATTTTTCTATATGTTCTTGTAATGATCTCGAAATTACTATAACGTCATCCATATATAACAAGCATGTTTTTCCTATTAAACCGCTCAAAACGTGTTGCATCAATCTGGTAAATGTGGCTGGTGCTCCTGAAACCCGGACGCCATCCCGAGGTATTTGTAATGACCTGCGCCTGTGGAGAAAACCGTTTCTTTAATGCCATTTGGGCCCATTTCAATCTGGTGGTAGCCAGAAATTAAATCTATAGTCGAAAAGTATTGTGCACGCCCGAGTTTGTCCGGTATCTCTTTGATTTTTGAGATAGGGTGTATATCAGGTATGGTCTTTTCATTTAGCTTGCGGTAATCTACGACGATTCGCCATTTATATTTGCCACTGGGACCTGCTTTTTTGGGATAACCCATATCGGACTATTATAAGCGCTATGACTGTTTCTACTTATTTTTTAATTCAACATTTTATTAATTTATTTGTCTATCTCATGTTTGTGAATATATGGGTACCTATATAATTTTGCGTTTATTGGTACGTCGTCTTTTAGCCTAATTGTGTGTTTAATGAAGTTTGTATGCGTCAGCGGTTCATTGTCTTCCGCAAAAATATCTTGAAAATATGGACATAAATCCATTAAAATTTCTCTCTCTGCAATATTTTTGTCTCTCCTCGAATGATTTTTATTATTATAGTGTTGGTAAGAATTATTTAATATCTCATTCATTTTATTTTGAATTTGATCTGTTATACCTTTTTTATCATCCTCGTATCGCTGTTATTTTTATTGCCACGATATTCATACGTGTTTAATGCAACTCTATCTCTGTTACGTCTGTTGTAGTCGAACAGTTCTCCGATTTCATTCATAAACCTTTGAAGTCCATCGTCAGCATTAATTCTCTTAGTTTGTTGATTCCTTTTGTCGATATCAAGTTGAGCAAAGCGTCTCTGTATCGTATTACTTACATTAAGGTGATTTTTTTTCGTCATCTGCTTTAACGTTCCGATTTATTTTATTATTATTGCTACTACTATTATTGCCTGTGCCGTTATCGTAACTATATGGACATGGAACGCTTATTATAATGCTGCGATTTATTAAATTGAGTCTCTTGTTTTTAAAATCAATGTTTGCCAGATTCTTTATTAAAAAATCTATTCCTATTAGACCTACATAATTATTATTAAAGTTAACCAAACAAAATTATTGTTCACTGTCAGTTAGTGATTTTAAAATTATCTTGGCCATATTATTGTGGCTGGAGTAGCCATGTGCTGTTTTAATTAGAAATGGATTTTCGTAAATGTTGTTATTAAAGTTTGTATATGCTATTGAGGGGGCTAAAAGACTCTTTGTACTACCTGAGTCAAGCAGTATTATTCCGGGTAATTCTTTTATTGTGGCATAGGGTAGTTGGGATACTGTGTTCAAATTATTAATATCTATTATGGTTCTGTTCTTGAGCTCCCTGCTATTGGAAAATTTTAATTCTGTTCATCGTATAGTTCGGAGCGCGAGTGTTCGTTATTTGTTACGTCATAGTTTAATTCCTCTGGTAATAAATTATGTCTTTGTTTAAAATTACTGGACGGAAAAGGATTATTCGTATCGTTATAGTTTAATTCCTCTGGTCTGAAATTTTGTCTTTGTTGAAAATTATTGGAAGGAAAATTGTTTCTTCCATTTTGTGAAGGTTGTTTTCGGCTGAAATTAGTCTCGGGTTACTACTTCCGATATCCATAGCTTGTGGATATGTTTTATTATCATTAGGGTTGTAGGTCGGTCTTCTCATCGAGTGTTGATTTGACGGACCTTTTGGAAATTGTTGGTGAGGTGTTTGGGGTCTATTTGAATTATAATGGAAAGGTGCTCATTTCCGCAGCAAGCCGTGATTGATATCCCAGGAATTTAAAATCCATTTCTTTAGCAACGTTGTGTAAGAATGCGAAGGGGGAGCAGTTCTAATATTCACTAGAAGAAGATTGTATAATCTCGAAGCGATGTATCAATAATTACGTTGGCCCACCGTCTTATCAGCCTTGTCTGATATGGATGTTCTATCACATGAACACTATCGATTTTTTCTGCAAAATTTAATACAGCTAACGAATAAAGTTGCCTGATATCGTTTACTTTGGCCTCTTTGTACAATGCTCTTGACGGGTAAGTATAATTTTTATTGTGTATAAATTTTAGGAACCGTCGTTGGATTATCTCCAGACTTTTTAGCAGCTGCCCAGGCTACAATTCGGTAAGTCAGAAGCGGCTCAACTATCGCAGCGTATGGTATTCTTAAGTTTGCCACATGTAGTATTGTTTCCATGTATCTAAACCTAAACAAAACAACTCTCAATTTCTTAACAACCATACCTATATGTTCACTCCATCTCATGTGTTGGTCAATCAAGATGCCCTAATATTTAATCGTCTGTGCTGCCTCAATTTGTAAATTCTGTTGGTTGTGTTTTATTTCCATTTTTTCAAAAATAGGTAAGTGTGACTTCTAAGACGCGAATGACATATATTTTTTTTTCTCATATTAACTGTCAAGCCATTAACTTCATACCATTGTTTTATATTAACAAAATCCACCACAATCTTTCCTTCAGCCGCCACCAAGAACAATCCTGATAAAAAATTGCAGTGTCATCTGCCAAGCTCTGCAGTGTGCACTTCAAATAAATCATGTATGTAAAGGTTGAACAGCAGCGGCCCCAGGACTGTACCTTGAGGAATTCCAAACTTAACCAGTTTAATGTCACTACATATGTCGCCATCTGTGTACACTGTTTCCTATAATGTAGATAATTTCGAATCAAGAGCAAAGAATCACCTCGAAAACCAATTTCTTCCAACTTACTGAGAATTTTTTCATGGTCCATTGTTTCAAATGCCTTTTCAACGTCTAGAAATATACAGATGCTTTGTTTTTGTTTATTCAGAGCTGAATATATTTGTGTAGTCAGGGCGTTTAAAGCATTCTGCGTAGACAATCCCTCTCTGAATCCAAACCTGAGATCCGGCAATAAGATTATAGTTTTCAAGCTAATCGGCTATTCTTTTTAAATAAGTTTCACAAATATGTTAGCAATGTTTGATATCAAAGATATAGGCCTATAATTAGATATTTCATTTTTATCTCCCCCTATAAATAATGGTTTAATAACTGATTCTTTTAGTACATCTGGAAACACCCAGTTTCCAGGGATCTATTTATTAAAATTGTGAGAGGGCTTGCAATGACACGTGCAACTTCCTTTAAATTCTTCACAGTAACTGAATCTACCCCAGGAGCCTTTTTCACCTTCATACTCATTATATGTCCGATTACCTCTGTTTCATGTGTGGGCACCAAAAAAGTGAATGCAGTTTCGTGTCTATTTTATTTCTATGGTCAGTTGGGGGTATGTGCCAATATTTTTCCTACGGTCGAAAAATACTCCTTAAAAGCGTCTGCCATTTCATTAGAGTCTGTCAATGGGGTGTCACCGTATCGTATGCTCTTCACAGGATCTCTTCTGTCTTGATTAGTAAACCTGTTAATTGTTTCCCAAAGTACTTTCGAAGAGTTTTTACAAAGACGAATTTCCTTTTCAATACAGCTTGCCTTCATAAATCTAATTAATTTGTTCAATTTGTTTATGTAACTTGTGAGCTGTACTTTCCCTCCCACATCATTTGGGTTTTGTCTCATAGCTCGGTAAAGGCGGTTTTTTTGTTTCTATTGATTTAATTACTCCCTGTGTGATCCAAGACTTTTTGGGCACGTAGTTATTTTTAACTTTGACTCTAACCGTACAACTACTCAATGTTGATTTAAAAAACTTCAAAAAAATACCTACGGCTAGGTTTAAATTATCAATTCCTCACAATTCCCCCCATTCCGTACCTTTTAACTTCGAACGTACTTCGCTCTAATTTATATACGGTTTATATTTATAACCCTGGCTTTTTATCTGTTCTCCAAGACTTAAGGGGATATCCAATAATATCGAAAAGTGGTATGTAATAGAAGTGTGCCAAACTGCACTTAAAATATCACATTGAGACCTAGAGCGAACAAAAAGGTGGTCAATACAAGATGCAGAATTACCCTGTACACGCGTGTGTTGATTAATGAGATTAACAAAACCCCCACCTCACATTATGTTTAGATACTCTCGAGTACATGCATCTTCTTCAGAAAGAATGTCAATATTTAAATCCCCAATTATGACGTGATAGTCTCTGTTAACTCTTCGATTCTCCGCCAGATCAATTTCCAAACTACGATTAAATGAGAACGGGCATATAGCTAGTTATCTATATCTCGCGGTAATGGCAACATTCTTTCTATTTATTCGAAGAGATAACTCAATATATCGGCATTCTGCTATAGAGATAATATTTTCTGAGTATTCAATTGTACTTTTAATTCAAATTAGGGTACCATCACACTTATTGAACACTCCTTCACTGTATAAAATAAGATATCCTTCGATCTTGAATAAAATCTTCAAATGAATTTGCCAAGTCTCAGTCAGAACTATAACATCAGTAGATAGTCCGGCACCTGGGACCACCCCTCCACTTTTTTCTGCGCATGCGCGATGACGTCATGCGCATGCGCTGACCTGTGACAGTTGACAGCTGACCTGTCAGATGTGACAGGTGTCAATGTCACCTGACCCGACAGCTGTCAATGTCAGCTGTCAGACCTGTCAGATGTCAATGTCAGCTGACCTGACAGCTGTCAGCTGTCAGACCTGTCAGATGTCAGATCTGACCTGTCAGATGACGTCACAAGCGTTCCAAGATGGCTGACCTGTCATAGACAGCCGCAACCCGGGTCTCTATGGAACTGGTCTGATGACGTCAGACAGTTCCAAGATGGCAACCCCAGTCACAAGTCAGGTTAGGTATTAACTGTCTTATGTCTGACCTGAGATGACGTCACAAGCGTTCCAAGATGGCCACCTCTGTCCATAGATAGCCCCAGGTTAGGTATTAACTGTCTTATGTCAGATGACGTCAGATGTTCCATAGATATCTACAAGTCAGGTTAGGTCTCCATGTGTGTTTGTTGAATACCAGCTGTCTGATTGTTTATTAAGGTTATGTTTGTATTTGTTTATTAAGGTTATGTTCGTATGACATGCTTATTACCAATCAGCTGATTGTTTATTCAGGTTATGTTCACACACACACACACACACACACGTGTTGATTACCAATCATTTGATTGTTTATTAAGGTTATGTTTGTATTTGTTATGTCGTCAACGTGTTATCTGTTTGTTTATTAAGGTTATGTATGTATTTGTTTATTAAGGTTATGTTCGTATACATGTTGATTACCAGTCATATGATTGTTTGTTGAGGTTATGTTTGTATTTGTTATTTGAATGCAAACAGACATAATAATAAGAGTGTACTTACATACAACAAGAGACGTCATCCTTGTTTCACAGCTTAACACACACTACTGAACAGGGGTGTCTTCTGTGTTTAGGAAACAGACAGACAGACAGACAACTGATTGCCATTGTTGGAGCTTGTACATGCTGTTTGAAAGGATATAACACACGTCATGACAGCTCGAAGTCTTAGCTTAGAGTGACTGATGCATGTGTATTTGAAAGAAAAGCATTCGCCTGAAATTAGATTTGAACCCACGAACCTCGAATCGGCCATAGACAGCTTTCTCATATATATACTATCGCTAAACCAATGGCTCCACAGACACACACGATAAAAGTTTGTTCGCAGTTGTATATATATATATATATATATATATATATATATATATATATATATATATATATATATATATATATATATATATAAAACAAAACCAGCTGTTGTTTACATATGAGGTTAGGTGTTCGTATACATGTTGATTACCAATCATCTGATTGTTTAGTAAGGTTATGTTTGTATTTGTTATTTTGAATGCAAACAGACATAATAATAAGAGTGTACTTACATACAGCAAGAGACGTCATCCTTGTTTCACAGTTTAACACATACTGAACAAGTGTCTCTCTTGTATTGAGGAAACAAACTGATGTAAGAGAGAGAGAGAGGCCTTACAAAGGATAAACAACGTTTTACAGTTGTTAACCTTGATCCTGTTTGAGCTTATCAGTGTATCTGTTTAATATACGCAAGAGAGAGGCCCTCTTAGAGGTGAACAACGTGTTAGTTGATGACCTTGGTGAATGTTATCTTGTGTTATATCTGTTGGATGACATCACCCCTGCAGTCATGTTTGAGCTTGTCTAGAATACAGACATAACCGAAAGGATGACATCATCCATGTATTTTAACCTAATATATAGCTTTTGATACGGTTTCCCATAAGAAACAACGTATTTGCAGACACACACACACACACACACACACACACACACACACACACACACACACACACACACACACACACACACACACACACACACACACACACACACACACACACACACACACACACACACACACACACACACACAATTAGTAAGGTTTATGTAGAAACAAATACAGTTAAAAACGGTTACTGTGGGCAACATGTATAAATTGGCTACACACAGACACTCTTAAACATATTCACAAGTCAGTTGTTGTTGAGAAAAGACGTGCTTCTGGTTGCTCTAACCCAAATCTGTTTCAAAATGGCTACATTAAGTGATGTGTGTTACCAGCAAATTAAAGACAACTTCTGGTATGGTTTATTTGGAGACTTTCAACTTATTATCGATAAGAACACTGGTTATTTTAATGCAACTAAACTGTGTAAAACTAGTAATAAAAAAATGTCTCATTGGATGAAAAATAAGAAAACCAAAGAGTTGATTGCCTATTTCAACAATCGTCTGAGGGAACAGTTGGGGTTTCAGCATAACGACATGACAAGTGTTTCAACCGAGGGAGCCCACTTAGAGTTATCGCCAGGTAGTCGAAATACCCTAAAAACGGAAGCAACAACTCAAGTAATACCAACAACAGCTACTTACTTGGTGGAGTTTGATGGAACAGATGCTGAAAACAATTTGATATCTGGTACATATGTGTGTAAAGATTTGCTATTAAATTTGACTTGCTGGATATCCATTCAGTTCTATGATAAGTGTAATCGAATTATGTTTTGATTTTTTTTTCCTAAACGAATTTGATCAGAAATCAAAGGACAAGCCAGAGGTTAGTAAAGTGAAAACACCTTGAAGATACAACCCCAAAGCCAAGTAAACGGAGAAAAATAAGTGTGTTTGGTTTACTTGCAAGAAACGAAACAGGTGCCACCTATCCATATCATGCCGTACGAACACAAAAGAAAAGTTTCCAAGAGCTGTGAGGAATTTTAAAAATAAACACCCAAATGCCAAAGTGATTCTAAACATACTGTACGATCCAATTGCAGTAAATCTCTTTAACAGAATAAAGACTGAAGTGAAATACCTTACAGCACATAGAAACAACCTACATATAGCCGATGTACCACAAGATAAGTTTATTCAGGATGTTGTTGCTTTAAGACATACTTTTTAATTGTATTACAAAATAAAAACACATTAATTTTAACAAAATACTTTTATTTGATTCCAAGTATGTAAACATCTGCCGTTTGTTAGTCCCCCAGTAGACTTGTTCGGACTTGTCTAGAATACAGTCGTTAGAAGTATGACCTCATCTATCTGTTATTCCAAGTATGTAAACATCAGCCCGTTTTGTTAGCCCCCATTATACGTGTTTGAGCTTGTCTAGAATACAGACATAACCGAAAGGATGACATAATCCATAGACCTGTTTGAGCTTGTAGAAAAGGCCCCTGCTCACACCTTAAATCGTTTCTATTTCCCATAAGATTACATGTATTTTTGCCTAATATATAGCTTTTGACACGTTTTCCCATAAGAAACAACGTATTTGCAGACACACATGAAACAGACAGACAGACCAATGATTGATATATCGATATCAGTTGCTTATAACTAATACGTACACGCTATGTTTTTATATGCTATAGTTGATGAAATAAGAGAACGACACATACCAAGCAAAACAAATGATTACAGCAAAGGATTCAAAACAAATTTTTGTTCATAACTGTCTAAACACTCCCCGTATATACAGAGCGCCAAGCATCGGGGCTCGCGAACTATTTGTAAATATAAAAACGCTAGTAAAATGGTTTCATCGATAAATACTATCCTATTTACTTACAGTTGCCTCTAGCGTCTCTCAATATGTTAATTTAATTTAAAACCAGAAAACACGTTCTCATTAATATACACACACACACACACACACACACACACACACACACACACACACACACACACACACACACACACACACACACACACACACACACACACACACACACACACACACACACACACACACACACACACACACACACACACACACACACACACACACACACACACACACACACACACACACACACACACACACACACACACACACACACACACACACACACACACACACACACACACACACACACACACACACACACACACACACACACACACACACACACACACACACACACACACACACACACACACACACACACACACACACACACACACACACACACACACACACACACACACACACACACACACACACACACACACACACACACACACACACACACACACACACACACACACACACACACACACACACACACACACACACACACACACACACACACACACACACACACACACACACACACACACACACACACACACACACACACACACACACACACACACACACACACACACACACACACACACACACACACACACACACACACACACACACACACACACACACACCAGGACAGGCCGTGCCGCTCTTGTAACCTCGCAAACTTTAGCATCGAAAGTGGCCACATGGACGTCTTATGGCCTAAATTTGTGGGTGGATGTTGTGGATTATATAGGTTTAATCGATTTATCGATGCACTCCGTGGAAGCAGAGATCATGCATTTTTGGTGTGTTCTGACATCCGAGGTTACGTTGCTAGGAAAACCAACAAAATGTGTATATGAGCTGCCACAATAAGCATAAAACCTGAATAGTAAACACACAGAGGTTACTATATATGTAGCACATGTAATTGTGTTAATTGATGTCACTTTCAAACGGTGTAATAAACACAGGGGCTACTATACATGCAGCACATGTAACTGTGTCATTTGATGTCACTTTAAAAATGTGTAATAAAAAGAGGTTAGTATACTAAGAACACAAAACGTGATACACAGATAACATTGTCAGTATTTTCGCACTACACAAAATTGAGTTATTAAATTACACCGTTAAGACATGTAGATTGTTTACAAATGTAAAATCTTAGTCAGGCCAGAGTGTAAGTCTGAAACTGTATAAAAGAAAGTACATTACTGCTTGACTCTAAGTGAAGCATATCATTTGAGTAAAAAAAAATAACAAAAACTTCACAGGAAAGTTTGTTAGACTCAGAAATCGGTTTTACGACTATTTTCGATGAGCACTAGATACAAACTAAGGACAAACAAGTGTATGATTAATTCATATATACTTCAACCCCTACATAAATATTTAGTACAATTAGAAACAAATAGTAGACTGTACCTACCTAAACCCTACATTTTTCTAAGTAGGGGTTAAAGTATATATATATAAGTTCAGTATATACAATATACACCTGCTTATTTTTAATCTGCCTATATCTAGTGCTCATCGAAAATAGTCGTGAGACCGAAACTGAGCTAAACTAAAACGGTCTGAGCTTAACAAGCTATATGCTGTATGGAAATTAATTATGGAAGTATTTGTTCGCCACCTAGAAAATCTGTTTGAATTTATTTGTCAAATGTAGGAAAATATTTTTAATGCAAAAAATTAATAGATACATAGACTTTTCAGGCTATCCTAATTTTTAAAGAATGTGTTGATAAAAAGGTGAAGCGCCTTCAGATATCTCGGGTAATTGTAGAAAGCCACTGGCGTAAAATATCTAGCACACAAAAACGCTATCTAGATGCCAACAAAAATGTTATTTTTCCACCTCTCCAGTCCAAAAGAGTCATCTCAACCTGTCTTAGATTACCCTTTTTCAGACACATTTTAAATGTGCCTACCACCTCGTATCACAAGCTACGCGTGCAAGGAGAAAGTAGTTACATAATTAACCCACAAAATTATAACCCTTATCTTAAGTTGGTGAATTCTAAATTCCAAAATTCCAAAAATCTACTGCGGAACTCCTTTGAAGTGGGAAAGCTAAACAACAGTCCAGTTTAGATCTAATACCGTAGACCTGTTGCCTCGGACACAGTCTGAAACCAATCTTTAAAGTGTCTTGAAATATGCAGCAATCCAATTTCGATCTAATACCGCAGACCTGTTGCCTCGTAGACAGTCTGAAATCAATCTTTAAGCTGTCGTGAAATATGTTTATGAATGCTGGGCATGTTAAACAATATACCAAGAGCTTGTAAGACTGTTATCGGAACACTTTCTGTGAGTCAAAATCACACATATTTGATATTGCCCGACATTAAAGGTAGACAGATTAATAAAACGTGTGTATGAGCTGCCGCCATACATATAAAACCTATACTTAGACGATACTGTATATTATCCACTACATTCAATTGTCTTATTTGATGCCATTGCCTGACATGATAAGTAATCAGTTAACACAGAAATTACTGTAATTGCATAACACCAAATTGGGTTGCCTGGCCGTAAGTTGTTTCAGTACAGTGTGGAATATTTTCTACACTCGAAAATAAATACATGTAGTCTCCAGTCGAACACTATTACCTGCAAAGGGCTGTCACGGAATGTAGTGACCCCCAGTAGATAATACATAATAATACAGTACATCAAACACCCAGAATCCAAAGCTCATATGTATCATAATACTGTACCCCCCTTTCGGTTATAGGTAGACACCTCTCTGTTTATAAACAACAAACCTTTCCCTTGTTATACAATTACTACTTTGCGATCACCTTCATGCATCAGGATGAGATACTGCGGTGTTTCTGCCAATACCAGCGACAAGTCCCTGCAAATCTTAGGCCTAAATCCTAAGCATGTCAATGTCATTATTGCCTATCAAAATGTAGCAACTAGGTATACCAATCACTAGAAATGCCAACAACAAATTTCTTAGTCATTTCTGGTATGTCTAGTTTAAAGATCCACGTTAACCTGCCTTGCATTCCCAAAGTCCAATAGGCGAACAATGATTTTGTACAAATTTAGTTACGCCTGCCACCACACATCAGAACCCACGGTATGAAGCCGTGTTTTTGAATTTCTTAATTAGATGTTTGCTTAAAAAGCTAGAGGACATCAGCGGAGCGATTCTGGATTGGTTGGTGTCCTATCTTTCGCGAAGCATAATGAGGCTCCGCATATGTGATGCGCTTTGGTGAGCATCCAATTAAGCTTGGTATCCCTTATGGATCGATTTTGTCACGTTTACTTTTTCTTACACACATAAATAATTTGCCTGAACACTTAAAACAATTGTAACGTAATCTTGTATGCAGACGATATGTCTGTGGTGATTTTTGAATCATATTTTGAGGGTCTCCAAATTCGAGCACTGGAAGTAGTTGAGGGTTCTGTGGCATGAAAATTTGTTAGCTCCAAATGTTGAGACTACTGTGGTTCACTTCATTAGAAGAAGAAATGCTACCGACGGCTTCGTAAATAGTTTGAGTAGCAATGTATTTAGTCTTCCGTGCTCTGTGCTTCTATTGGGATCCGTGGTAAGTGGTGACCTAACCTGGAGTCGGCAAATAGATGCGTGTAAAAAGCTAAATGCTTTTTTTTGCTTTGGGTCGATTACAGCTTTACCTTGTCCAGTCAGTGTCCTCCTATAACACACTTGCATGGGGATGTACTTCCAGAGTTACAAAGCGTTTTTAGAATTGAAAAAAAGAATTATTCGAATTATTTGATATTAGACCAAGGGAGACATGTCGACCATACCTTACAGATTACCACATCTTGACAGCTCCTTGTATATACATCCATAAAACTGTAATTTTTGTGGAGTTTCATTCAGAATTCTTGACCTGTCCTGACCTGAGTTTATATTTTGTTTTTTTGTGTCATTACTTTTAGTGCATTTTTGTGGAAAAAATTCACTAATGAGCAAATCTCGGCTTTTGAATTTTGAAAAAATGTCTTCAAAGGACCGCGACTTAGGCCACTTAGAACACATATCCGAGGTCAGTTTCCTTTTTATATGTATTATATATATATATATATATATATATATATATATATATATATATATATATATATATATATATATATATATATATAATATATATATATAATATATATATATATATATATATATATATATATATATATATATATATATGCAACCAAATTTGGTACGCCGGTTTCTATAATAAAAAGTATACTAGGTACCGAAATTTATATCTCTAGGTTAAAAGAAAAGAAAGTTATAAGCCTTTAAAGAAACAATTTTTGGGTGTCACTGATGACCCAGATAAACGCACAAAAACAAATTTTGTGTAGATAACAAAATCTATTGTATGTTACAAAGATTAAGTTTTTTGCGGCAAAAAAACAAACAAAAAAGGCAGTAAAATTACTTTGTCTATTTTTTTCGGCTTAAAACGTCACAATCACGGTTTTAAACGTGAAAATTGGCATCTTTTAGGAAAAGACCTGAAACGAATACGGATTATGTAGAGAAAATGTCGCAAGAAATGTGTTTTTCAAGTCTTTTAGTTTGAGCTTCAATCGTCATTGTTTTTTATTTTACTGAAACATTTGCAGGAAGCTAATTTTAAATAGACCCTTTCTCTGATATTTGGCAGTAGTTTTAGTTATATAGTTTAATAGTCTATAATGTATGCGGATTTTCGCAGAAAAAGTTGAGGATACCGCGGCTTTTTAATTTTGAAAAGATTTCTTCAAATGAGCGCGAACTAGGACACCTAGAACCCATATCCAGGGCCAGTTTCGGTTTTTATATGTTTATATGTATATGTATATGTGTATATATATATATATATATATATATATATATATATATATATATATATATATATATATATATATATATATATATATATATATATTCAATGTATCACACCGATAACTAAAAAAATAATGGGCCGATTATGACAAAATTTGGCGGGTACCTTTCCTTTGTAGGTCGCTTGGATAAGTTCGTTAGCCAGGAATATCAGATAAGGTTTTTCGGGAAAATTTTGGGTTTTCTTTCGAACAAAAATTTTATCTCCGAAAATAAAAAAATCTATAGTAACGAAATTTGGTAAGTAGGTTAACGTTATAAAAAGTAAACTACATGCCAAAATTTAGATCTCTACGTGGAAAGAAAAAAGGTTATAAGCATTTAATGTAAAAATGTTTGTTGCTAGCATTTCTATGAAAATTCACTACCATGACGCACTTGCTGCGTCCAGACTTTTTTAATCGAACACACCTTATTGCATTTTCAAAAAAATCAGGACGCAGCAGTGAGTTATGCTGGCGAATTTTCATTAAATGATTCAAATTTCAATATCTCAATTTGCTATTAACCTAAGGTTCGTGGCTAGAAACCATTTTTTTGGCAACATTTTAAGCTTATTTACCGAAAGTTTGTTGTACATTTACAAACAGTTAAGTTATTTTGGTGAAATATGCTACATTGTTTCTATTATATTGGTTATTCTGGTAATAACCTAATTTGACGCCTGCATACATTAAAGAAGACATATTGCTTTAAAAACATTTTTATGAACATTCACTACCATAACACACTTACTGCGTCCAGACTTCTATTTATAGGTTTATAAAATTGTATCTTATTTGTGTATTTTGAGGTTTAATTGCAGTCCTTTTGTATGCAACTTCTAACGAAGACATATGCTGAATGCCGACAGTGTAATAAAAATTTATTTATATATGCGTCTGTAAAAAACAAACTAGTCTAGTTATGTCCACCTTTAATTACGCGTTGCAAAATTTCATTATATAGCGCCATTTAAGAGATATGGTTCTGTAATTTTTCTTTTAGTAGCATACGCTGGATTAATGAGATAAATATTAGATAACCGTACTTATGTGTTTTAGAATGCACAATAAAATAAGCTCTAAAATACTGAGACTAAGTAATTCCTGTAAATATCTACGACAATTTATAAGTGATTTAAGATTTAGATGAGCTCAATAATTCTGTCTGTAGATGCAGTAATGGTAAAACTAATTACATAAAAACTGAAAATTACTGTTAAACAGCAAATGATAGATAAACATAGACAAGCCCCTATGTTTATATCACTTGCCTTGAATAAATCCATCATTTTTTCTTCTAAAAATCAGAAGCAATAAGTGGCTTCTTAAAAGCGTTTGTAATTCATTTATTACTTATTTAAGCTTTTTTTTATCACTTTGCTGGGTTAAGATGTATAAAACAGTTGAAACGAACGATAAATAAAAAACATATGAAGAAAAAAATTTAATTCTTTAATAAAAACTCAACTAAACGTTTGACAATAAGTAAACCTAAAATACCGATACTAGTATAAGTAGGTAGACGTGTTTATGTTTTAGATTTTAGCCTTCTGGTTTTGGTAATAACATTTTTTATAAAAAACTTAAGATCTGTCCATTTTCTTCCTGAAAAAATATTATTTTTGGTAAGACATTCTTCGCATTCCTTCTTCCCAGGAAGCATTTCACGCTGAATATTTCTTTTAAAAAACTGAAGGGCCACAGATTTTTCTTTTGTAGTCCAAACTCTTCTTTTAGTTAGATCTACCTTTGGTTTACCTAAAATACATAAGCATAACATTCTCATTAATAAACATTTTATCTTGGTCCTGATGAACAGTTCATCAAGTATGGAGAGGTATAATATATGTGCCAAGAAGCAGAAGCAGGACCCATAAAGAGAACATCAATTTTTGAAATGCAGACATTGCAAAAAATGACCAGGGCAAGGTCCATAGATTAAAAAAAAACACTACAAGTGTCCTAGAACAAGTGACAGAAGATATTTGTTACTAAATTCAGAGGAAGAACGCAAAACTTACTCGAAATAGGTGCGACAACAGGGAGACATTCCCTTTAGATTGTAATGGTAAATAGGTTTTACTATGTATATATTACATCAGTAAAGCGGTATCTAAAATATTGAGTGAAAAGAGAGACGAGAGAAGTTGAAGGAGGGGAAAGGGAGGGGTGGGGGGGGTCCATATAACTCTGACTGCAAATATGTTTATATTTATATTTTAACGAAAGATGTATACCTTTTTTGCTAACCCTTTTTTCTTTGATATTAATGTCTTCCAATTCACACATATATTTATTCAAATCACATGTAGAGTCAGCATTTACCTCCTCCAGGTCTCCAGTTGCATCTTCTTTTGTAATCTCCAATGCAGGTAAGTCTGTAATATGATTTATAAATAAAGTTAAGAAACAACTGTTTGAAAAACCTTTTATTACCTTCAATGTTGATTTCCTCAAGTGACTTTCCGGCATATTTCTTTGCTTCTCCTTTATCGACTGCAATCAAAAGCCTGCTTATTTTGGTCATTTCAACAGCGCTCTCGTGTATACGATAAAAGTCGCGGTGAACACGTATGTCGTGCCCTAAATGACGAGCAAGCCAGTCGCATTCATGTTCCTTCAGATTAAATATTTGACTAACTGTGGCTACATACTTTCTTAGTTTTGTACTTGTTATATTTTCACCATTTTCCAACTCTGCTTCTGTACATGCCTTTTTTAAGCAATCGTGGCCACGTAAATGGGAATTGAGTTGTGATATCTGAGATCTCGCAAAAACAGATTTATTTTCTGGTAATATTCCACCTTGATCTCTTGTAGCTATTAGTAAATCAATACATTGTTTCATTTCATTGGTTAAAATTACATGAACTATTCTACCTCTCTTACCTACTACTTCAACAACAGTTAACTTGGCTGCCAGGTCTAGTTCAAGAGGTGTGAGAGAGCTTTTAAATTCCTCTGTACCCTGCTCTGACCAGGATGGTCTGTTGTGATAATCTGTTAAATGCATTTTCGATGCTTCACCTGAACGCCTTTTATTAAAGAGAATTATTTTACATAGTGTTAACGAAGCAAGTTTCTTCCAGATATGTGGTGTGCATTTACCTGTAACAAGATTTTTTGTTAGCTTCATCTCTTCCTCTAAATATTTATTCAACTTCATAAGGTCACTAGTGAGAGGAAGGAGTTGAGTAGTGTTCATTTTTCTCCTGTTAAGAGTGGTTAGTGCTCTAGATGATATTTTTGCAGACCATTCAAGGTCAATTAACTCTAAAAGAGATTTCAATTCTGTGTGCCTGTCTAAATTACCTTGCCTTAGTGCCGAACCTTTTTCAATGGCTATACACTTCCTCAATAAATGTCCAATTTTCAAGGCCAATGATGGTACTTCGAAACTCTGACTATATGTATCTTCATCACACTTGTGGCACAATTTTTTTGTCGCAATTATAATACCATCAAAATGTTTTGGAACGAGCCAGTTGGATAAGGACTGGTCAATATTATTCACTTCTTGTAATTTTAGTTTCAATCTTGCTACTTGTCGCATCGATTGGCGTATCAATTCTCTTTGAGCTACTCCGTACTTTTCATACAAAAATGTACCTAGTTTAAGGATCAAAGTGTCTTCTTTAACAATCTGAGACACATTGTCATATCTCAGTGAATTTATTATATTACAGCGGAATTCGTCATTCACTTGTTTGCCTAGGATTTCAAACAGTATAGCACTGCTTTCACTAAGCGCATTATTTTCATTTTTATCAGGAGTCTCAGACCTTATTTTGCGGCAAAACCTAACATGGTGCCACATATATTTTTTACTTATAAAGCCCAGGCAACTTGGACATGGTCCAAAATCTGTATAGGATTGCAGAGTTATTTCTGTTGTGCACCTTACCAAAAGGAGTTCGCCTGTTTTTGTTGCTAGCACGTTACAATTATGATAGAAGTCACCAACACGTAATAAATTTTCCAGAAGCTGTCGACGTATTTTACTTTTTTTGGGATGAAACAGTATTCGACTAATTTCAATTTCATCGCGATGCACATTTTCAAAATCTCTAGCCATATTGTTTGTGAGAATCTTGTTACAAATGTAACAGCAGTGGCGTTTATCTCTAATTCTCTTCCCGTTATTTTTTCTAGCAATAGACCATGTTAATTGTGTGTTTTCTTTAAAACTTCTTATTTCTCTTTGCCTCCCCGTATCTTGATCAATCTGGATGCGATGGTCGCTTGCATGTCTTAAAGCTATTTTACGAACACCATTGTGACTGTCATGATTGTCTTTCTTACTATTTTTATTGATTTCGTTTGCGCGGCTTGCATTTATTTCAGGAACCTTAGTTCCACTGTTGTTTGTGTTTTTATTTTGAACTATTTTCTTACTTTCTTTATTATAGTCATCGACATCGCTTAATTTGATCACTTTGCAATTAGTTTTACTTGCGTTAGAACAAAATACGTTGACTTGATTTTCTGACGTACTACAGTTTTCAAATTGTGCACCATCTTCCTCGCTCAATTGACTGTTTCTATCTGAAAGTTCAGGCCTATAACTAACATCACTACTAGTGCTTGAAAAAGGATCAGCTTCAGATGTGCTACTGGCTGGAGGAGGGGTATAAAGTCGCTTTTTGACATTAGACTTTCTGAAATTGTAAGAATGTAAACGCCTTTTTTCTGAAGAAGAAGATATAGTAGTATCTTGCACGCAAACATTTTTCTGGACATCTTGTTCCGATTCAAATAATTTTGTGTTAAGCTGTAGGGAATTTTTATCTGAAACAAAAAACCCAGATACTTTGTCTTAAATGGATGATGGAACATATTGTTTGTTGACAATCGGTAGTATTTATAAAGTTTGACTTTCTGTATACCTGTTGCCATCAAAATAAAACGAAACATCGAAAAGCCTAGAAAAAAACCCACCTCGAATAGATCTAGAAATTTTAAACATGCTTTGTGGCTTCTTAAAATATATAGGTGTATGAAGCTATTTCGTTAACCCATTTACTCAATAGAAATAAATTTTCGCAAGATATATATATATATATATATATATATATATATATATATATATATATATATATATATATATATATATATATATGTAACATATGTATCACACCGATAACTCAAAAAATGAGCCGATTTTAATGATATCTGGCAGGTACCTTTCTTTTGTTAAGTGGCTTTAATAAGTTTGTTAGCAAAGAAAATGAGACCAGGTTTTCCGCGAACATTTTGGGTTTTCTTTCCTAATTTTCTTTTATATCCGAATATAATAAAGCTATGGTAACCAAATTTCGTACGTAGGCCAGCGTTATAAAAGTAAACATACCTAAATTTGGATCTCTATGTTGCAAGAAAAAAAAGTTATAAGTATTTAAATTAAAAAATATTTGGTGCCAGATCAGTTCTATGAAAATTCACTACCATAACGCACTTGCTGTGTCCAGACTTTTTTAAATGTTAAACCTATCTATAGTTTCCATCTTGGCTAAAAACACTTATATATATATATATATATATATATATATATATATATATATATATATATATATATATATATATATATATATATATATATATATATATATATATATATATATATATATATATATATATATATATACAGGGTCGCTGATAAGTCTGGAAACGGTCGATTATCCGGGAAAATATACAAGGTGTCGAAAAAAGTTTTATACAAAAGTTTTTGGGTTCTTCAATGTCTACCAGGCGGTGATAATTGCATTTATACAGGGTTGGTCATACAGGCGTGGCACACCAATATTTTTTTTTTTTTAATGGAACACCCTATATATTATTCGATATTTCAATCCTTCTCTTAATTTTGAGCAACATTTATCAGAAGCATGATGTACATAAACTCAATCGTTTCCGGGTAAAAAAATAAATAAAAATAAACGTTACTGTTTTTAAAATCTATTGGATGAAGAACAAAAATAAATGAAAAGTGGAATATCTCTTGAAAACAATCTGTGAGTGTGAAAAGAACCGGTTGCGATGTTTTTAACATTGTTTGGAATCCTATTTTATAAGATGTTCAAAGTGTTCTCCATTGACCTCCTGACAATAATGAATTCGCTTAACAAAACATTGCACTGCATTTACAAGAGCGTTTTGAGGAATGTTATTAATTTCATGCACAATCCTTGCTTGCATCTCTTCAATATTCTGCGGTCTATTTTGGTAAATTAATTTTTTTACATGACCCCACAAAAAAAAGTCAAGCAACGTCATGTCGGGAGACCTAGCTGGCCATTCAATAGTTCCCCTGCGCCCTATCCATCTGCCAGGAAAGGTTTGATTCAGATATTCCCGTACCTCAATTCCAAAATGAGGGGATGCCCCATCCTGCTGAAACCATATTTCTTCCGCTGGTAGATTTGGGTCGTTATTGTTCGGAAATAATCGACTTACGTCTGGAACAATTGATTCTTGCAAAAGTGTCAAATATCGAGCAGAGTTCAAATTACCGTGTATAAAATAAGGTCCTATGATATGTCCACCAATAATAGCACACCAAACATTTACTTTTTGCGGTCTTTGGGTGTGAATTTGTTCCATCCAAAGTGGGTTTTCGTCTGACCAGTACCTACAGTTGTGTCGGTTGACTTGTCCATTCAAACAAAATGTAGATTCGTCGGAAAACAAAATGTGGTTGGCAAAGTTAAAATTTTGGCGTAACTTCTCCATAATAAGTTCACAGAACTCGATTCTGCGATCAAAATCGTCTTCACTCAGTTCTTGCAATAAATGAATTTTATATGGACGGAACTTTTCCCGCTTCGTAATCTTTTGAATTGAATATTGACTCATATTGTGATTTAAAGCCAATTGCTGTGCCGAAGTTTTCGGATTTTCCACCACATCCAATATTACATTCAAAGAATTTTCTTCATTTGTAACGGTTACTGGCCTTCCAGTTCTAGGTTTATCCTTGATAGCGCCAGTTTCGTGAAAACGATGCAAAGTTTTCGAAACTGTGGATTTGGAGATCGATTCCCGCTCAGGATGCAACTCATTGAAAATAATCACCACTTGAGCAAAACTTCGTGTTCTATCACCGTACCCTATCATCATTAAAATTTCGATACGTTCGGTTTCACTTAAACTTGCCATTTTGCACAAAAACTGTTGACACTAAATTACTAATGTTTCAAAACTGTTGACACTGAATGAATGTTTGACATTCGTTGTCCTGGAAACATTTTAAAACAAAAGAATAATACTGCGTTTCTTATGGGCATCTTATCTTATCTTGGGATTCCAAACAATGTTAAAAACATCGCAACCGGTTCTTTTCACACTCACAGATTGTTTTCAAGAGATATTCTACTTTTCATTTATTTTTGTTCTTCATCCAATAGATTTTAAAAACAGTAGCGTTTATTTTTATTTATTTTTTTACCCGGAAACGATTGAGTTTATGTACATCATGCTTCTGATAAATGTTGCTCAAAATTAAGAGAAGGATTGAAATATCGAATAATATATAGGGTGTTCCATTAAAAAAAAAATTAATATTGGTGTGCCACGCCTGTATGACCAACCCTGTATAAATAAAATTATCACCGCCTAGTAGACATTGAAGAACCCAAAAACTTTTGTATAAAACTTTTTTCGACACCTTGTATATTTTCCCGGATAATCGACCGTTTCCAGACTTATCAGCGACCCTGTATATATATATATATATATATATATATATATATATATATATATATATATATATATATATCTATATATATATATATATATATATATATATATATATATATATATATATAATCAAATATACTTAGTTCTCGGGTTGAACCGCGTCCAGAATTTATTAAAACTCGACGTTTCGGCTCCTGATTTCAAGCCATTTTCGATAGGTTAAGGAAGTATGGAAGGAAATGAATTCTAAGGTCTAAATCTGCGTGCTCCTTAGAGTGGTGGATAAGTTCAGGTTGATTTACTGCAGCTCGATAACAGGGTCTCAATCTGCTTACTCCAGAAATGTCGGTGGAGATCGTCTCTAAGGTATCAGTGTGTTCAGCCCTAGAGCTGAGAGTGATCTAGATATAGATATAGGTATCTGCTACTTTTTTCTTCTGATCAAGGTAACAAAACATAATTTTTTAGTTGTTATATAGATACATATGTACCATTCAGCTTTTTAAAGCTGACGATGTCATCAGTTGCAGTGAAAAGTGAATAGTTGCAGAGAAGTAGGAGTTTTTTAAAGAAATTTTTAATATATCATACATATAATTATACAAAACATTTAAATTATACCAACTAAGGCCAAGGCTAGGTAATGTTCAGCTCTTGATAAAATGTAATTAACTTTGGGCGGACTTTATTATTTAAACAAATTATTAATTTACTAACTCATTTGTAATCAAATACTTTTCTTTTCATTGGTAACTTTTTTTTAATGCCTTATCTAAACTTAGCGGTAACAGCCTCGGTGGTTAAGTGATAAGGACGTGTGCCTCTGAACCGAGGGGCACCGGGTTTGATTATCAGGGTTTCCCTTTCACTTTTTCAGTACATACTGTACAATTAACATCAGACGAGGTTGTGCATTGTATTTAAGCCAGTTGAATGTCTGCACGTTCCGCCCTTTGGAGGGGGGTAAAGCCGTCATTCCCGTGTTCATGCGATATTGGGCATGTTAAAGATCCTCAACCTCCGTACAGAAAGGCTGGGGTTCGGCAAAATGTCCAGGATAATGAGGTGAAACTGAACCCTGGCGTCGGTGATTGGCCATAGTCGCGGCAATAGGCCGACCTTAAAGAAAGGAAAACAACTTGAGGTAATACATATTTTGTATTCTCATTTTGTACAAACCACTCTCAATAATGAAATGTTACTTAAGTTTTATAGAATTAAGAACACATGTGACCTATTAAGCATATCTCTAGAAAATAGATATTATCATGTTTTAAATGAGTTTGTTACTAGTAAGGCAACAAAAAATCAAATTGAATAATGATTATTTTACATACTTCCTGCGAATACCTAAAATAAACACGAGTATATTTTTGCTAAATAAGACACCTTTAAAAGTATACACTTATAAGTTTTGTTATGGAGAAAACCCATAAATATACATGTACATATTTACAGCTTCTGTACTAAAAAAAATCCAAATTCTAAAAGTGGCAGACATTTTTCTGTTAACCGCTTAGATGATCTCGTTTTAGCCAACTCAATCAAACCGCTTTTCTAAAACATATTTTTTTTTAAACTTTGTGTCTCTGAAGCCTAGTAGGTAATTTTTATAAGTACAAATGCTGTTTTTATAGGGTATCGAAATTGAAGATTCTAACTTAAGAAATCGAGCTATGAGAATTGTCAAGATTTTAATGCAAATTAATTTCCACAGCGCACTTGTATCAAGGTTTATATCAACACTTATTTGCTACCTACTAACATTTTTTTAGTATAAATTTTAATTAAAATTGGCATCCATACGCGCTTGCTGCGTCCAGACTTTCTCAAACTGATATAAAACTGCAGCTTTCTATGTGATGCTGGCAAAAAAAGTCTACTTCAAATTAATTTTTTCAAACATTATAGGTAAAAGTTCGGGACGCAGCAAGTGCGTTATGGTAGTCAATTTTTATTAAATGTTTCAAACTTGAATAACTCATTTTTCTATAAACTTAGAAAGTTTAATTTTGATATGTTGTAAGGTCTTTCCTAACGCAAGATATCCACCAAATTGCATTAAAATAGCTTTGTAATATTCGAAGAAAAAAATTTTTTTCAAAAGAAAATTCAAAATTTGAATAACTCAAGTTTCTATAAAACACCTCCAATTAATGCAGGAGTTCCTCAAGGTTTAGCTTTAGCTCCTACTTTGTTTCTTCTCCACATCAATGACCTCCTCTCTAGCACATCCAACCCAGTTCACAGTTACGCGGACGACAGCACCCTCCACTCAAATATACAATATTCTAAGCCTGTCTCTTTAGCCCAATTACATGAGGATCGCACACTCATGGAGGGTTCTGTCTCCGTGGATCTCCAAAAAATATTAGACTGGGGAAGTAGAAATCTTGTACAATTCAACCCCACCAAATCTCAGTCTTGCTTTCTTTCTCATAAGATATACACCAGCCCTAGACCCATCACAATGAACAACCAAGTTATTCAAAGTAATGAGTCCTTTTCTCTTGTTGGCATTTCTGTGGATCGAAATCTTAATTGGCACCAACATGTCACATCAATTGCAGAAGCGGCTGCTAAGAAATTAGGTTTCCTCTTCCGGGCTCGCAAATACTTTTCACCAGCTAACCTCTATACCTTATATACTTCACAAATAAGGCCAAACCTCGAATACTGCTCCCACATCTGGGGTGCAGCTGCCGCTTCTACACTCGCTATCCTGGACTCCATTCAAAAGAGAGCTATACGTCTCATCGGTGACCCTACCCTCACCCAAAGGCTGCCATCCCTTGCCCACCGACGTGCCGTTGGTGACCTCTCTCTATTTTATAGATATCTGCACGGGCACTGCTCAGATGAGCTTTCCTCCATAGTTCCCCCACCTGCTGCCCCCAACAGATCCACCAGGAGATCAGAGCGAATGCACCCTTTTACTGTCCAGGTCACCAGACATAGAACATCTCGTTATGCCCGCTCTTTTGTCCCGAGGACTTCCAAGTTGTGGAATTCCTTGCCAGGACATGTTTTTCCTTCTCCTCCGCACCTCCAAACCTTCAAGTCCAGAATTAACAAGTTGCCTCGTTTCTCCTTGTCAACACCCACGGTACGATAGTATTTAGGCTGTAAGCCCTCGTGGTGTGTTGTTAAAATTTAAAAAGCATAAGCAAAGTTTCAGTTTTAAGTTATGTCGCTTTTGAGACCTCTATCTTAAATAGGTTGGACTAATTTTTTAGGATGACTATAATCTTAGCTATTTATGTACTTATATAATTTTAATTAAACAGATTGTCATCATATAAAGTAGTACCTACACATAAAATTTAAGGTCTTCCATTAGAGCACTTTGAACACCAAAATCACCTAGTAAGATATAATCTTATGACAATCAAACTTTTAACAATCAAACTTTTAACGCCTTTTCACGGGTTTCTACATTAACTTACTTATTTCAGTCTAATTGAGAATAAATATAAAATAAATCTTATAAAGCTAGAAGTAATCGGTATGGACATACGTACGTTTAAAAAGCAAATCTCGTTCGTATGGTTCTGTTCCTTTAGTCGATTCATATTTCAGCCAACTTAGAAATTCTAATCTTTCAAGGTTCTGCTTCCGCACCAATCCTAGTATTTTTGCCGATCTACTCGACATTTTATGTTAACCTAGAAAACAGCCAAAGCATAAAACAAAAATTAAATTATTAGCATCAAGTGTCACTATTGCATTACCCCTTTTTTAAAATATCATATTGAGCAATAATAAAGTGGATTACTCCTGCATAAGTAAGTAAATATTTGAGGTAATTGATATCCAACGAGTAAATGTGAGAAATTTGAATTGTTGTTCGTTTTAGAAAATTTTCATAGAAAACATTCAACAAACATCGAATCAAAATTATGTAACAGTCTTTATAAAGGGAATATGTGTACAAAGTTTCATCAAACCAGAGAGAACGGTCAATAATATATTATAACTTGTATAAGAGTTCGTTGACCAGGTAAATTTAATCAGTTTTTCCAAAAAATATTCACGTAAAATATTGTACCCCTGAAAACTATAGCTATTTTAGTAAAACTGGTAGTTGTGTTGCTCTTAACTTTACTATGTACCAAAATTGAATGTTCTAGGTTAAGAGAATTTAGTTATAGGTAGGTACTTATTTGAAATGTTTATGAAAATTCGCTACCATAACCAACTTTCTGCGACGTTTCAACTTTCAGCCAAAGTAATTAACAATATTGCTGTTACTATATTATTTCTATTTGTTGATTTATTTTATAAGGTTGAAGATAAATAAACTCATTAAACCTTAAGCATAAATTAATTTATCCAGGATATAAACAAGATAATTGTGAAAAGTTTAAAGTAGGTAATCTCTTATTATCCTTAAATTTAGCGATCTAGTATGTATTTATAATTACCTGTTAAAACAATTGCCTTCCTTGAGCACTATACAATTGATCACTTATTAGCTATGCTATTAGTTCCTGCTGAATATTAAATATCACTACTAAACTGTACCTGTAATTTACATCAACGTTGAACAACTTCTAAATCCTAATAAGACTTCTTATTGTGCCCTACCTCGACTTCAGCTCTGCCCTAACCTGTTTCGGTTATTGTGGCTGTGTGGCTGACGTCACCGGTCTCATGTCGCCGTGAACAGAGTACTCAAGGATTTTTAACTCTCATTCCTCATATATTATTATACAGCATATATGTTACTACTAGCCCACTAGGGCCCTAAAATACGATCGATAATTTCTATTTATAGAACATATATGTTTATGTCTCGGGCTGCTGGATTATATGAATTAAATAGCAAATTGTAATAAAATACAATACCTACCTACCTACCCTATAAACTATGTGTGTGTTTCGTTTCTTTAACGTCGGCCTAATTCCGCAACTATGGCCAATTACCGACGCCAGGAAGCAGTTTCACCTCACTATCCTGGAAATTTTGCCGAACCCCTGTCTTTATGTAAGGAGGGTAGGGATCTTTAACGTGCTCAACATCACATGGACACGGGACCGACGGCTTTACGCCCCCTCCGAAGGGCGGAACGTGCAGACATTCAACTTGCTCAAATAAAATGCCAGAACCTCGGTTGATGTTAATTTTACAGTTTGTATTGAAAAAGTGAAACGAGAACCCTGGGATCGAACCCAGTACCCTTGGGTTCAGAGGCACACGTTCTTACCCCTGAACCACCGAGGCTCTACCCTACAAACTACATTCTAAAGAATATCACGTGGTGTTTTTAGTGAATTTTTATTAAAATTTGAAGCATTTAATAAAAATTCTCTCCCATAACGCACTTGCTGCGTCCTGAACTTTTTGTCCCTTTAATACAACAGTGGTAATGGGTAGTTTATAAATACTAACAACCGCACATCAGCACATTCTAGGCCTCCTTGAGTATCCTACATGTTAATAATTTTATTGAATGTTTCACATATAAATCTATTCATATTTGAGTAAATTTTCGTAAAAATTAACCTCCGGTGAAGACGGCGGCTTGAATTTTGAAAAAAAAATTTTAAATGTGCGCCAACTAGGATTACTAGAACCCATAGCGGGGATCAGTTTCAGGCTGCATATGTTTGTTTATATTTGTATGTATATATATATATATATATATATATATATATATATATATATATATATATATATATATATATATATATATATATATCACAAGGAGAACTAAAAAAATAATGAAATGATTTCTATTTAGTTTAGCATGCGTTTTCCTTTAGTGAAAGTCTTGGATAAGTTCGTTTACTAGAAGAATTTCACCAGATTTTAGGGGAAAATGTTGAATTTCATTTTGCAAAATTTGTGGTTTCTCCAGAAATAACAAAGATATTGTAACCAAATTTGGTACGCAAGTTGCTCCTATGTATACCGTATGGTGTATGAAAATAAAGATCTACCCTAGGTTAAAAGAAGAGAAAGTTATAAAATTTGAGAAATATTTTAGTTGAAAGAAATTTAAAAAATTCCTCTCTTTGGTCAATAGAGTAATAAACGCACAAACCATATATGACCAGTAGTTCGGTTGCAGCAAGTAGGTTATATAGCTCATTTTAAAAAACTTTTTTAATGGTAATTAGAAATTAACAATGTTATATAAAACTACAAATTAACAGACTTAATAACCTGTTAAATGGAAATATAAATGACTACCTCGGTGGCGCAGACAAATACGTGTCGACGTTCCATATAATTAGAGTTAAGCAACGTCAGGCACAAATAGTCTGGATGGGTGGCAGGCTTGTGATCTCGTCCACTTCTGATGTTTACAAACACTTTTTACTGAAGTTTAGGCAATTTTCTTGAAAAAGTTTTTGTGTATTTAAGTAAAAATACTTTTTGTTAGTTTCCGTCAAAAAAATTTGGCCTATTTTGATAAACAAATACTTGTTAATGAGTTTTCGTGTCAGCCTTGTCCTAGACCACAAGTTTTTTTAACGAATTTCAATAAACTCTTATAGTAAATTGTTTTAGCATATTGTCATAATTTATTATTTTTTGAAAATTTTCAGCTAATTTTTGTAGAAATTATTTTCGAATTTTCATGGAAATGTTTCGTGTTCAGTAATGCTACATAAATGGTTTGTGTCATTAAAAAACTTTTACTTTTGTTTTCTCCTCTCTTAGTCCCCTAGGGGAAAAATGCCTATTACTGAAAAATTTCTATAAAGCTAGAAACTTAAAATTTGGTATTTACTAGATCAACATGTGTTCAGACTTTTACCTAACTTTGTTATTTGCGAACATACAAAACTTATCCTGCAGGAAATGTAAAATATTCCCACAAAAATTGGTTCCGTCGGCCTGACTAACAGACTTTACCTGGCATATTTAGAAAAGGAAGGTAGCTATCAAATTTATAATTTTCCCTTTGTTAATCGTATATATGAGTTGGTTAGCCAACCCAATCGAACATGTTTTGGCAAAAAATTTGTATTTCTAAAACTTATTCTTTTAGTTTTCATGATTTTGAAATTTTTTATGAAAACTCGCTACCATGCCTCATGGTAACGTCCAGATTTTTATTGTTTTTACAAAAAAAAAAACACATTAAATAATTTTAAAGTAGTGATTTTTTCTATAAAATGTGTATTCGCTAAAAATAGGTATATCTTGCAGCAACTTAGTCCTTAAAAAGTCAAAGTTTACATTACTAGAGAACAAAAAAACTCTGTTATTATGGCATCAGCCTACAAATTATGATTCAAATTTATGGTAGTGGAATTTAGTTCTATCAAGCAAAAATTTATTCAAGAGTTTATAGTCGAACATATTTGCGACATTTTAATTAAACCCATGTTCTGTTATGAACTATATATATATATATATATATATATATATATATATATATATATATATATATATATATATATATATATATATATATATATATATATATATATATATATATATATATATATAGTTATTTTTCCGTAGGGAACTCCAAAACCTCATGGGGAAAACAAGTCTGATTCTCCTGCCCAAGGATCCTATTCAAGCCCTTTAAAAGGCGCGTGCCAAGTTTTATTGAAATCCTTAATTGTAGTGATATACACACATGCAAGCGTGCATATATTTATTTATACATTTATTTATTTATCCAAATATAAAAACTGTAACTGATTCTTAGGGGTTTAAACCGTGATCTCGTCTAAATTAATTTTTTCTGCGAAAATTCCCTAAAGGTATTCTTGCACGTTATCCTTATAAATTTTATGAGATATAAGGGACCATGAGCATTAGCTTTAGCATATTACAATATTCTTTATATGTATATATATATATATATATATATATATATATATATATATATATATATATATATATATATATATATATATATATATATATATATATATATATACAGTGTGTCCCCGGATCGACGCATAAATAGGTGAAAAAGACTGAAATTTTTTGAGTTGAGACTTGATTTTTTGGGAATAAGCCCTGCTTGAATAGAAAATAATTTGTGTCATACTTTTTTTCCAAAAATCAAGTATGCCTTGGAAATTTACAAAAAAAAAACTAATTTTTTATACTTGTAAAGTGCCGTTTGTCTAGTAGATACGAGAAAATGTTATTAAGAAAAGATGTTCGGAAATAAAAACTGAGTAGGAATACAACATTTTGAAATCATAAGCCTACTTTTTTTTACACTTAACAATTTAACAACTGTGAAAACACTATTTTATTCGTTTTTCTTCCATAGCATACTATTTGTTTTTAGAATTTCGAAATATCAAAGTGTGCTTAGGATTTTAACATTTTGTATTCCTACACAGTTTTTCTTTCCGATCGTCTTTTCTTAATAACATTTTTTCGTATCTTCTAGAGAAAAGGCACTTTACAAGTTTAAAAAATTAGTTTTTTGTAAATGTCCAAGGCATACTCGATTTTTGGAAATTAAAATTATGACACAAAGTATTTTCTATTCAAGTAAGATGTACTTCCAAAAAATGAAGTTTCCTGCGTTGATCCCGGAACACACTTTTTTATATAATTATATATATATATATATATATATATATATATATATATATATATATATATATATATATATATATATATATATATATATATATATATATATATATATATATATATATATATATATATATATATATATATATATATATATATATATATATATATATATATATATATATATATATAAGTCACAATATGAGGTGTCAGCAATTAACATTTTATTATTTGAAGTTATGTTATTTAGAAATAAATATTTAATTTAAATTTATTATTATTGCTTAATTTGTTTCTTTTTATTTGTGTATTCACACTTAGCCAATTTTTTATATCTACGTAACTAACGTTATTATTATATCATAAAAAAAGTTATACTTACCTCAAATAATGTAAAATTATTTCCTGGTTCTGTAATAAATGTGTATGTACTCAAACAAACTAGAGAAATGATGGTTTAATAATTAACAATAGCATAAATTCTGATATTGTATTGTAACGTATATGAAGGTAGCAAAGAACCACTGTGGCGCTGCGATAAGATTGTATTTCGTGTGTATTGACAACTGGAAAATAGTTTAAAGATTAATAATCTCACGGAGAACCCAAGGTTACTTTTCAAACAAAGACAATGTGTAAATACTAAACGCATAGCTATTATTAT
The DNA here is from genome assembly GCA_964006375.1 of Tillus elongatus. Taxonomy (NCBI): domain Eukaryota; kingdom Metazoa; phylum Arthropoda; class Insecta; order Coleoptera; family Cleridae; genus Tillus; species Tillus elongatus. The sequence goes on from OZ023267.1 coordinate 78,118,096, forward strand.
GACATCCTTTCAAGCATACAAATACGCTGTAGATGGCGCCACTTTACTGAGTTTGTAAAGATGTTACTTTAACCAATGTGTAAACTACATGCACACAACCGTATTATAACATCAGTTACACACTGTAATGAGAACAGCGTAATTTGGACATAAAAGAAAATTCTCTTCCTATTAGGAAGTTGCAAGACGCATATAAAGAATAATCCGCCTTGAAGCATAAGCAAATAACCATCCTGAAGCAGCGAAAATGGAGAAAATAAAGTGACATTAGGTGTAAGAGGTCACTTTCGGAGCAGCCGTTAGAATCCACAATCATTCACACACAAGATGTTACAACACATATGGTACAAAGACACACACACACACACACACACACAGTAATAATATGTATTGTATTAATACATACAGAGTGGTACACCGTTCTAGGTTAACACAGTTTAAAGGAATTGAGACATACGTATGTGTATATGTTTTATGTTTTTTTTTTTGTAAATAGGTGTTTACCTTACACATTTATAGGTTTTATTTTTAAAAAAACACAAGTTAGACTATGAAGGGGTTTATTTAACACTTTGATATATTTTTACAGTTTTCCACTATACTGTGGAGTTTATATTGTTTGTTACATTTTTTATTTTTACACAAAAGTACAGTTTATACAAAATACAATATTACTTAGTACAAACAACAGTTTAAGAAACACTAGACTAAAAATACAACAGTTTTTACTATAAACACAACTGAAAAATAATACTCTAGATTTGCCGAGATAACGACCCCATACATAATGATTGCAAGGTTTGCGGTTTATAAGGTTGCCAAAAATCGAAAACACTGACTGGGTTTTGAACAAAAAGAAGTTTTTTAGTCTTTTCTGCTTTATAAAAAACAAAACGATTATATAAATCATATTTATAGTATTGAAATATTTTGAGTATAAAAAGTTCTTTATGAATAAGCAGTTCAGGCAAAAACCTATAACTATACCACACAAGCCTGTTCTCATCTGGAAAATTACGGTAAAACATAAAAGTATTCTTAGTACGAAAAGGATCAATAATACTAGGTAACTGGAAACATTCTTGCATAAAATCCCCAGATACAAGTACGAGAATGTTGTAAAAAAAAATCGGAGCAGTACCACATATATAAGAGGCAAAAGGCCCACGTAAGCAGCAAAACCGGTCATGATTTTCAAACCAACCCATATCAGCCAACACGCTGTCCAGGATTAGTTGATCAATTGGTGTTTTTAACTGTGGTTTTAATTCCTTGCTGATAAAAGTGATATGGTTTAACTGCTCCATTATAAAAATTTTTGTAACAGTAAATCGATACAGGGGTTCACACAAAAGTAGTTCGTGTATATCACACTCTACAAGAAAATGTGGACGCAATTGAATTTTCTTATACAGAAAAAGGTATTTAAGAAGTACCTTCGAATGTTCCAAGTGTAGTTTATGACGACGTTGAAAACACAAAAATGCTCGTTCCTAAAGACCAAGATTATACACTAAAACTACAGGTAAATCAAAAGTTATAAAATCCAATACTCTATGAGAAATAATTTGTTTATGCTTTAACACAGGCTCCTTGTGAGTACAGTCCTTACGGCAAATAAAACACTTCATACCATGGTTCATACTTGTTACTGTTACTGCTGGTGTTGTTTTCTAAAGTACATATGGTTGGTAGTTTACGATGAAAACCCCCTCATAGGCTGATGTTGATAGTTTATCACCTTAACTTTGAAATAAACTACTCTGTATACGTTTGATTAGTCTGGTATATTACAATTCAGTGATGGTGTTGGTTCGTTTGTCTTGAAATTGGAATGTACTAGTATACATACCATTTTTTAATTGTTTTTCTCCTTTATATATCGCTTGAGCATTCCCAGACTCAAAAAAGACGATTCGAGCGTCAGTTGGTAGCATACGTCTCGGTAGAAACACCACCCCGTTTTCCAATTTCATCAACATTCGATAACCATAGCGGGTTTTCACTTTTTCACCCCCTAATATGTTATATGGGGTGTTTAACAACAAGTCTAACGCTTTAATTACAGGTGACGCTTCACAAAGGCCCTCGCGGTTTAACTCAGCTATCACTGATGCTGATGATAAAGCTATGGTTGTTGTTGTTTCTGATTTTATACTGTGGGGTAGAGCTTTGATAAGGGTTCCACCAATCAGGTTTGAAAGCGTAGGTTGAAAGACCCCTGGTCTTAAAAACCGCTTTTCCTGATTTTTCATCTACCTACGTACATTCTGTTATCAAACAAACAGCTCTGATAACTCAAGGTTGATTTTAGGTAATGAATCACAAAAAACCCAGCACCTATAAAATACAGAATTCCTTTTTAATTTGGTAATAAAACAGCATCGTTGTCTTCAAATTCCTTAGCGTGTTTTTTTTTGTTTCAAACCAGGCAATAAACAATTATATATATAACATTTTTCTATCACCTATAAAATACAGATACACTTTTTAATTGGGTAATAAAAACAGCATCGTTGTCTTCAAATTTCTTAGCGTGTTTTTGTTTCAAACCAGGCAATAAACAATTATATATATATATAACATTTTTCGAGGGTCAACTTGTATTTCTAGCCAAAGACAAAGGCATCTTTATCGGTATGCAGTTTTTTTTGACATACCATGAGTGATGCTCTACTTTAAAAGCATCTCTACGGGTTTCGACTTTCAGTTAGCAAAAAAGCAACAGAATGGAAGGTATGTTCAGTCTCTGTGTTTAGAGTGAAATTATTAATAAAGTTTTTGTTTGTTCTAGCTGAAATTTTTTCGATCATAAATGGTTTGTTTGTGGGAAACGCAGTAAGTAATTTTAAAATGGTTCTTTTACTTTATAAAAGATTGTTTTTATTTTAGCCAATAATAGCGATATATATTGCGGGGGAGGGGGAGCTGCCCCCTCAGCAACTGTACTCCACCCTTGTGTGGGTGGGGTATATATCCCCTTGGGGTGTGGGGTTGATTTTTCAACCCCCGCCCCAACCTGTAGGCGGTGCTATTCTCGAGATCTACGTCTTGTAGATCTCGAGAAAGGAAGGTAATATCCATTATCCCTCGTTTGGATACAAGAATTTATGTTTCATTTCTTTTGTTTCAGTCTGTGTCATCACCAAGTCAACCCAATAACATATATATATATATATATATATATATATATATATATATATATATATATATATATATATATATATATATATATATATATATAAACGTTTTAAAAATAATGTTGTTTGATTTTTTTGTAATACTTTTTCAGTGTAAACCCAAACGTTTGTTACTCACGTATAATCTGATACACAAACTTACAGATTAGTACAGTATTAGAGGGTATTGAAGGTATCTTCACTGTAAGGTAATATTCTGTATTTGTTTTACTGCTTAGTGGTTATATTATTTTTAGCATGTATTTAATTCTGGTGTATGTTTTTATTGTTTGTATTAATAGTAAAATAGATTTTTGTTGTGAAACCTTTTGTTATTGAATTTGTAAAGGGTTGGTTTTTAACTGCATGTTTGTAACCTTTCTTTGTTTCAGCTCTACCTCAGTTTTAGATATAGAAATCTGCCTTTGTCTACTTGTTTTTCTTAGCATCAAATATTTTGACAGGTCTCTTTTCTGTTACTGTTTTGCATTTTTTCTGGCTTACAGCATGAAAGGTCATATGGCAACATAATATCAAGTAGTCTCATCTTTGTCTTTAAACAGTCAACAGAATTTTTTTGTTCTCGTTTCAATGGTTATAGACTAAAACTTGTTTCATTTTTCAGACAGTCTAACAACTTGTTGAACCCACAACACAATCAAGGAGATCATTAAAGAAGCCCGTATTATTTTTAAATTTCTATTGTCAGGTTTCTAGAAACGTTTCATGTAATAAATGTTTTTAAATTACTTTCGATTTCGTTTAATCATTCCAACGCCTGTGTGTATAAAAGTGTTGTCTATCAGATAACCATAACCTTGAAGTCGGTTAATACAGTGAGTGGGTCAGTAAGCATTTGTTTATGTGTTTGCAACCAACTACCATATACAAGGAGTTATATTTAAACAAAGACATAATTCAATATAAAACTCAGTTTATTTGATAATGATATTCTTGTGAAAAAGCTTAATCAAACATTTTTTAAAATAGTAAACTCTCTCTTTAAAATACAAAAGTAATAAACACTTAGAATACTTATTTCCAAGACAGTCTTAATCTGTTATACAAAAATATGTCTTCTTACACTGAAATTAGGTTAAAAACAAACAACCTGAGTAAACACCTAATAAGCTATTTGAGATAATAACAATAATACTATATTATAAAAATATATCTTGTAGACAGACAGCTACAAAAATACACACTGTCTGCTAAACATAGCCAGAAAAACCGAAATTCAGATAAAAAACACTAACCCTAATAAACACTTACTCTTAAAGCTACTTTGAGAAATAGTAATACTTAGTTTTCAAGACAGTTTTAATCTTAACAAACAAAAATATGTCTTTTGAACTGAAAATTCAGCTAACAAGAATAACCCTAATAAGCTATTTTGAGCAAATTACAATACTTATTTTCAAGACAGTTTTAATCTAAACAAAGAAAAATACTCAAACATATATCTTGTAGACAGAAAACTACTAAACAAAAGTACAACCCTCTTACTAAACTTAGCTAGGAAAAACTTAAAACTAACATATTTAGATACCCCCAACCATTTTAACCTAAAACACAGTAACCTATGGAAATATTACGAAACACACTCAACGTGCATGTCTTGTGTAAAACCGAGATAAAAGCTAAAACTAATCACACACACACACGCACGCACGCACGCACGCACGCACGCACGCACGCACGCACGCACGCACGCACGCACGCACGCACGCACGCACGCACGCACGCACGCACGCACGCACGCACGCACGCACGCACGCACGCACGCACGCACGCACGCACGCACGCACGCACGCACGCACGCACGCACGCACGCACGCACGCACGCACGCACGCACGCACGCACGCACGCACGCACGCACGCACGCACGCACGCACGCACGCACGCACGCACGCACGCACGCACGCACGCACGCACGCACGCACCCACGCACGCACGCACGCACGCACGCACGCACGCACGCACCCACGCACGCACGCACGCACGCACCCACGCACGCACGCACGCACGCACGCACGCACGCACGCACGCACGCACGCACGCACGCACGCACGCACGCACGCACGCACGCACGCACGCACGCACGCACGCACGCACGCACGCACGCACGCACGCACCCACGCACCCACGCACCCACGCACCCACGCACCCACACACACACACACACACACACACACACACACACACACACACACACACACACACACACACACACACACACACACACACACACACACACACACACACACACACACACACACACACACACACACACACACACACACACACACACACACACACACACACACACACACACACACACACACACACACACACACACACACACACACACACACACACACACACACACACACACACACACACACACACACACACACACACACACACACACACACACACACACACACACACACACACACACACACACACACACACACACACACACACACACACACACACACACACACACACACACACACACACACACACACACACACACACACACACACACACACACACACACACACACACACACACACACACACACACACACACACACACACACACACACACACACACACACACACACACACACACACACACACACACACACACACACACACACACACACACACACACACACACACACACACACACACACACACACACACACACACACACACACACACACACACACACACACACACACACACACACACACACACACACACACACACACACACACACACACACACACACACACACACACACACACACACACACACACACACACACACACACACACACACACACACACACACACACACACACACACAACACACACACACACACACACACACACACACACACACACACACACACACACACACACACACCACACACACACACACACACACACACACACACACACACACACACACACACACACACACACACACACACACACACACACACACACACACACACACACACACACACACACACACACACACACACACACACACACACACACACACACACACACACACACACACACACACACACACACACACACACACACACACACACACACACACACACACACACACACACACACACACACACACACACACACACACACACACACACACACACACACACACACA